>JAQZBX010016286.1:0-18364 GCA_029593785.1 Cabassous unicinctus | reverse complement strand
TATAATTTTCTGGATTGCCTTATTGTGCCACATCTCCTTAATATCATCAATATTTACTGAGTACTTACTTCTTGCCAGGCAGTATTTACATAGATTATCTCATTTAATCCTCACAAAATCTCAATAAAGTTGGTATCATCATTCCCCCCCCCATAGTAAAGATAAAAATTTAAGAAAGAATTTAAATAACGTGTCCACATCACAGAGACAATAAATCAGGGAGCTTGGATTTGAATGCAGGCTGAGTGAACTCAGAGACTAAGCTTTCAACACCACCACCACGAATTGGCAACTTACCAGTCAGGCAGTTTATGTATTTTAAGGAAAAACTTTCACATGAAGCTCATCAAAAATTTCTTGGTGTATAACTTCAGAGCCAGGAATTTATTTATATCTTAGTTATCTGATAAGTTTTGCATACCATTATTTATTATTGGATTATTCTTATTAATTCCAATCAGCCAGTAAATTACTCAATTTTAAAAGACAGGAGTACATCTTCTAGAACCCAACACTTATCCAACAAATGTTGAGTAAATTAATGCCTGTTTTAGGTGATTTTGGAACTAAGAATCTTTCCAACTTTCCTTAAAAGAAAAACAGAACAACAATGTATCTAAATTAGGCATGACTTTTGCTTAAGTTACTGCAATTCTTTCCTAAAGCCCATAATAAACAATTAAAAATGAAAATTAACCATTACATATTAAAGTGTTTTAAACAATGTGTTTCTATTTTTGTCTAACTCACACCTGAGAATGTGCCATTAATAATCTTAACAATAGATACTATTTATTTCAGTGTTAAGTATCTGCCAGGCAACATGCTGAATGTGTTAAATACATCTTCCCACTAAAGTTAATTCTTGGAACAACCCTGGGACGCACGTATTATTTGCCTCATTTTCACATATGAAGAAACTGTGGCTCAGTGAAATAAAAAAGTCCCAATGCAGAGGCAAAATTCAAAACTAATCATACTCCATAGTCCATATTCTTAATCATTTGTGCACTTCCTTTTCTTTGTAAAATGTACAAAACTCCCTTTGAAATGATCACTTCTACAAAGCAGTGTACAAAAATATATTTCTTTACACTATTTTTTTCCAGCAGATTACAATAGAAACATTTCCTTCTCTAGATTTTTAGACATTTAAGAATTAGATACTGGACAATTTTATATAGTTTAAAATAAGTCAGGTAGTAAAATGATTGATTTTTCTAACTGAAAGCCTAAATCATGATTCAGTTGTGAAAACCTTACATGTTAATTCTGTTCCACAGGCAAAAAAATCTCTGAGACAAAGGGAATGTGCTTTGAAACAAGAAATGCAACTTCTTGGAAAGATCTCATGATCAATAGAATAACTCTGTTTTAATGTGGGATATTTTAGCCACTGCGAAGATTACTAGACTGAGTTAAATTCTTACAGAGAGAAAATTTTACTGCCAAACGTAAACAAAAGTAGCAGCAGCACAGGCTCCTTATGTGTATTATAGGGATAAAAGCCCAAAATTAACTTGAGCTGTAAGATTTGCAAGAATTTGACTGGCAGTGACACATTTTTATGTATTACAAGTATTATAGAAAAATAAGAAATTAGGATTTCTGTAATGAATTAAAAGACTGATTTCTTTGAAAATAAAGGTAAACATGCAACTAAGGCTAAAAAGAAAGGAAAGAAAGAAGACAGTATTAAAAAAAATTAACTTCATGTATTTTATGCCCTTCCTATTTAAAGTGTGTTCCAGCAGTTTCCACCTGGAAACTTGTTAGAAATGCAAATTAACAACCCCCCCAAAAAAAAGCTAAGGAATCTGCATTTTAACAAGACCCACTGATGATCCAGAGGCCCTATTCTGGGTTTTTTGCATTGTTAGAGAGAAAAAGTAAAATCTACCAAGGCTTCATCTCTCTTACTCCCCCCATTTTCAATTCTGGACCCTACTGTGGCCTATGGCTAGTTATTGAAGCAATTTCGCCCAATTTTATTCCTCTTCTGCCTAGCATATTTACTAGGAAAAGAGTAATTAGAATATGGTGGTCTCCAACACATAAATGTGCAGTTAATGACTGTTTTTGTTTTTTTGTTTGTTTTGCTTTGGCTTTTCTTAAGGGCCAGCATTACATACAGGTAGACAACACTTTTAAAAATATCCTCCCATTCACAGCTGAAACTCTCATAAATTCTCAAATTGCTGCTCTTGGGTTAGCCAGCAAACACCATCAGTTATATATAAATGTATAGGAGTAGAACATTAAGTTATTATTAGGTATTAGCACTTTCGCTCTAATTGGCTGACCAGCCAATAAGCAAAGAAAGGTCACAAGAGAAGAAGTAGAAAGAACCAGGGAAAGAAAACAGGAGGAGGGGTGTGATAAAACCCTCAGTTACCACAAAAATATTGCTAATATCTAAAGGATATATATTTGTCTCTGAAACTACCATTTGGCTTATATGATTATACAGACATATTATAAGTTCTTCATTCTCCACGCAAGTATTCACTCAAGAAACAAATACTTCCTTATCTAACACATTCACGAACAAACACCAATTCTGCTACATCTGACTACACAGAAATATGACAATAGGACAAATCAATCTACCATAAATTCACTGTACCCTTTTATTCTTTGTAAGTGTTCATGCAGATTTCTGATGACTAGACAAGGAAGAAGGTGAAAAGAAACGGTATCGAGTAATCAAAAACATTATTAAAATGAATGCTTAATTGTTGATATGACAACCACCTGTATCTGTTTTGTACAGAGTTAGCATTTTATTTATTGTTACTTCATGTAAGAAAATTTAATGAGAATATTTTCGCTGTCCTGATTTTGTGATAATTGGGGTAGGCTAAACATTCACTATATTAGAAACCATGCATGTGTCCCCAGACCTAGTTTTTCTCCTTATGTCTGCTTTTTAGAATGCTGGTGATAAACTAAGCCCGATTTATTATATGACCATCCTGTATGGGAAATGACTGTAACTCTAGGTATCTTTGGTCAACCTTAAGAGATATAGCAGGGGGGGCGGATGTGGCTCAAATGGTTGGGCATCCATCTCCCATATGGAGGGATCTGGGTTCGATCCCCGGGACCTCCCAGTAAAACTTTTAAAAAAAGAAAAATATAGACAGCGCGCAGGCCACCAGGCCCCGTGCACAGGTGTGCCGTCAGGCCCTGCAAGCAAGCGGGTGTGCCGTCAGGCTCTGCGAGCGGGTGAGCCCCCCAGGCCCCGCAAGTGGGTGAGCCCCCCAGGCCCCATGCGAGGGTGAGCCATCAGGCCCCGCAAGCCACACAGCAAGATGATGGCATAACAGGAGAGTGACACAAGAGAGAGTCAAGACGAGATGTGCCGAAAAACCAGGAACTGAGGTGGTGCAGGTGGTAGGACGCCTCTCTCCCACATCGGAGGTTCCCAGGATCGAATCCCAGTGAAAACAGGAGGAGAAGGATGAGAGGAGAGGGCAGGAAATGGACACAGAGAGTTGCCCAGTGAATGGACACAAAAACAGCAAAAATGGTGGGCGGGTTGGGGGGGGGATAAAAATGGATAAAAGTAAATAAATAAATAAATCCTTTAAAAAAAAGTATAGGGGAGTAAGATAGGGACTATAGTTAATAGTAATACTTTGACGATGCTATTTCATAATTTGTCAACAAATGTTTCACAACAATGCAAAGTATTTGTGGTAAGGTGATATGTGGGAGCCCTGTATGATGTTATGCATGTTTGATTTGTAAGTTCACAATGTTTACTGAACACTTACTGTCTATGTATGTTTATGCATAAATGATATACTTCAATAAATTGTTTAAAAAAAAAAATGTTAAATGCAATAGATGCCTAAAATATCTTTTCCTTCTTAGATCTTACATAAATCTTGCATTGAATGTTCTTATTTTTTTCCAAAAGATTTTCACTAGAATTGTTTCAACTTCAGAAAATAGTTTCACTATTGTTTCCCATGCCACCCACTTAATGAATTATATCTGCTGGCTTCTCTGCCTTCCTTCAAATGGGCACTGAACATTTAATAGTCCCAGCCTTTCCTATTTTAAGGTAAAAACTTTGGGGAGACTTACACTACTTATGTTTTAGCTTTTCACAGTACATAAATTGAGTGGCCTAAAAAAATTACCACTCCCTAAATTCAATCATGTAGCCTTCATTACCAAAATTGTTTATTAAATGAACACTAGTCTCATGGCTGCATTAGGAAATTACCACGGGCTTCAACTGTATTGCCTAAGAGTGTCCAGCACTCAGGCATGCACACACACACACAAATTTATTTAAAATCTAAAAATTAAGTTTATCTGAAGGAGTCCATCCTGAACACTAAGAGCTAGAAAGAGCCCTAGGGAATCAATCAGCCAAATCTGTCAGTAACTAGAATACTGGATGAAGGCCCAGGCCACTAAATATTCAGTCCAAGATCACACATACACATACTAACTCACATACTCACAAAAATACCAATTCACTTCGATTAAAAAGGTTTAAAACAAGAAAAAAAAGAGAACACAGAGCCAACAGAAGTCATATAGCACCCAATCCAGTTATTTGTGCCTTATCTAAAATGTCACTATTTCCTAGGTTATGATTGCACGTTAATTAAATTCTAAGTAATATAAGAGCACAAATAAATTTGAAATAAAACAAAAAAATAAAATATCATTAATCAATGGTAATTAATAACAGCATTTGAATGAAAACAACTTTTACAATGCCTTAAAACATTAAGTGCTTAAAATTTTAATTTTTGTCTTGTATTTCCAGCCTGAAATAATTGTATTATTTCTAATCAGTAGTTTACAAGCTTGACAAATACTTAGCTCAACAAAATGTTTGATTTCTTTTTAAAGCCATAGTAAAAGTATTCACACCTGGAGTGAATCACTATGTAACAGAGCCTAGGCTGTATTTAAAAGTGCAAATTCTGTTTTAAGCTTTTCCACTCCACTAGAGAAAGAGCAATGACAAAATTCCCAAATGTCAACACAGATGGAAGTTGAGAGGAACAGCAATGAAATTTAAAATGCAAACTATCACCCAAAAAAAAAGTATTCTTCCCTTCTCCTTCTCAACTCTATGGAAACTATACCAAAACTACCCATTTTTCTCATGCTTGTATGCAGAAATCAGCACATGTGGAAAAACATTTATCCTGAGTAAGACAAGGCATGTCTTAGATATGCCTTAAAACACCTTAAACACACACACAAAAACACAATCACCTTAACTGATGAAGAAATGGCATTTAACAAAATTATTTCTTGATAAAAACACTATGGAAACTAGGGGGAAAATGGACCCTCTTCAACATGAGGAAGTATAGATTATAAAAAGCTCACAGCTCGTAAGATATTCAATGGTAAAAGAGTGAAATAACATCAGGGACAAGAAAGGATGCCAGCTTTCATCACTGTCATTATGAATGTGATTAATGTCATGGGCTTGTATGGTTGGGAGTGGTTGAAACGGCAAATCTTATGCTGTACATTTTTTGTCACAATTAAAAAAAGAAGAAAGACTAAAGAGATAATTACATGCACTACATGATCCTGGACTAGAATTCATAATGGGGGAAAAATGCCCAAAAGGCATTTTAGACGAATGACAAAATTAGAATATGGACTGTATGTTTATATCAATGTTATTTTTTTTAACCTCATAGCTGTACTTAAAGTGGTTATATAAGTGAGCTTCCTTGTTCCTAGGAAATGTACATGGAAGTGTTAAGTGTTAGAAGAGCATTATGTATGCAACCTATTCTCAAATGTCTAGAAAACTGATAGAATTATATAACAAACGTGGCAAAATGCTAAAAGTTAGTAAACGTGGGTATCTCAGTAAAAAGAGTATGTAGGAGTTCTATGTATTGTTTTTGTATTATCTTGCAACTTTCCTGTAAGTATGAAGTTATTTCAAAATAAAAAAGCTAAAAAAAAAACCCTCTAATTTAACCTTTAAAGTCACTAGTGAGACTCTGTCTTCCCCTTTCTCAGTAAGTTTAATAAACTCAGTTCTGAATTTAAAAAAAAAAAAAAACACCTTAAGACAAGGTATAAAAGGCATTTATACACACACACGTATATATGCATGTGTATGTATATATATAATATATATGTGTATTCAACATACATATCATATGCTCAGAGTTCTAATTTTAGTTTATCCATAGAGCTCTCTATTTATAATCCATAGAATTTCCTGGAAACTTCAATATTATACTACATGTTTTGAAATCTACTTCATGTAAGTCAGAAATACCTTATGATAAGAGAACAAAGTCTTCCTCTTGGATGACTCTGTTTACAAAACTTTCTCCATTAAAAACTTAAATAGTCCTATAGTATGTCATTAATACTAAATTCCGATCCAAAGAGCAGCTTCAGGAGCCTCAATTAGAAAGCCATCTTACCTCAAAACAAAATCAAATTCAACACTTAATAATTTGGAATGGCACTCCAGATAATTTGTTTCATACACTCGTAAGATACCACCTTAAAAGGTATCTGCTACCTGTTAAATGAACTTGGACACCATATTTTTAACCACTAAAAGTAAAACAGCCCCTTATTCTAGTGTGAATAATGTTCAAGAAAATTTTGTGGATGACTTAAAAGGCTCAGTTGGAAAGTTAAAATTCTATTCACTAAGGAAACAAAGTACAGTTTACAATGTAGAAAACGAAAATAGATTTGAAATATAAACTTAAAGCTTGGAAAGTCTTCCCCTTAGTAATAAAAATGAAACGATTTTGTGAACCAAAGTAATATCCACAAACACAAGTTAGAAGGCAAGCCACCATTTGCTATGCCAGAAATACAAAGAGAAGATATTACTAGGAAATCCATATAGAATTTTAACAGTGAAGGTGAATGAAGCCAGCAAGGATAGAAATTACTACTGGTGTGGCTGGAAAAGCATGTTGGGCCTGAGGCGAAAGAAGTTTTTTAAAATAGGAAAGTGTTCTGAAATAAAAAGCATGTTAAACAGAATTGCCCGAGGACTGTTAGGAAATGAAAAATTACACTAACTGCATTGGGAACAGCAACCTGATAAAAGTACAATGCACAAATTACAATCTTCTTCACAAGTAGTATTAAACACGAGAAAGGTTAAGCTGTATGTGAGAGTGGTTTTGCCCACCATAGACCACTACATGATAGAAGAATTACTCTCAAGTGTTCCTAGGGACCCTCCAACAATGGCAATAATTTTTCTATATTCCTAATATTTCAGAACAAGCTGCATTAAACCCCCAGTCAATATATATTTGTAAGGCACCCGTTCAATGCAAACCTCAATACTACACTCTATGGAAAATACCTAAAATACAATGTGTCCCCTAACAGTTCTGCTCTTTCTAATTTCAGAACACTAGTATCCCAGAGATGCTCAGTGAGTCAGCATGTCCTGAGCAGCTACATGGCAGAAAACACAATACTAAAAGGAAAAGGAAAAGGCAGTCCACATGTAGCATCTGACTGATAGTTAAAAGAGAGAAAATACTTATAAATGGTAGTTTTAACTACTATCACAAATATAACTACTAGTCAACCTGAGTAGATATAAAATAAAAATATAAACACTGAAAAACTATCATCTAGAGGAATTAAGAAAAGCAAGATATGAAGAACATAAAATACAAAACACACAGGTGCATGCATGTGCACACACCACAGCTCCACAATGTTTTCAATAGTTTTAAGTGTTAATAGAGAAGCAATGCTTCCAATCCTCTTCTCTTACAAGCAAAGGCCATCTCAGGAATAATGCAAGTCATAATGAGTCACTGCACATAAGTGAGATTCTTGGGACAACGAAGTCAGGAACAGCTGTTATTTGGGCTGAGTCAAAGTGAGGTTGGCATATCCAGAAAGGTATAACACGATTAGAGCAAAGAGAAGTCACCTGAACTCAGTCTCTTTATCAAGAAGGACCACATTTACCTTGTCTGGCCCATGATTTGTTATTTTGTGTTGTTTTGTTTTGTTTTTTAACAGAGCAGATGAATGCATGTTAGCATACAAAAATATGATATAACTAAGAAACACCTAAATGAAAAGGACAATGTGGACTGATCATGCCAAATAATTTGGGGCAAACACGGCTACTTCCTCAGCCTCAGTTAATTAAATATTTGGTAAATCTCTATAT
The DNA here is from genome assembly GCA_029593785.1 of Cabassous unicinctus. NCBI lineage: Eukaryota > Metazoa > Chordata > Mammalia > Cingulata > Chlamyphoridae > Cabassous > Cabassous unicinctus. The sequence goes on along the minus strand of JAQZBX010016286.1, from coordinate 10,185 downwards.
TTCCATTTAGGAAACGATTTATTATTTTCTCTTCAGGTATAAAAATAGTCACCAGTCAATAGTGCTAATTCCCACTCTTAGGCTAAATTCAGAATCTTTCTGTGTCTTTCTGCTGTGTCATAACCACAGAGACTGAAGCTTTCTCCCTTTTTTACACTCCCCCTTCAATCTCTTTATGGGGTCATTCCAACTCTTTCTATAAAAGCTCTTCTTCTAAACCTACACTGTCTAACATAGTAGCTACTAGCCACACGTGGGTACTGAGCACTTGAAAAGTGACTAGCCTCAATTGAAATGGGCTGTAAATGTAAAAACTACACACCAGATTTCAAAGGTTCAGTAAGAAAAAAAATAAACATACCTCATCATTGATTTTTATAAGGATTACATGTTGAAACAATATTTTAATATGTTGATTTAAATATATATTATCAAAATTCATTTCATCTATCTTCACCTTTTGTAGTATGGCTATTAGAAATTTTTAAATTACATATGAGGCATTCTATTGGATAGTACTGATCTAAGCAGAAAACTTATGGTACGATCAGATTGAAGGATTTTAGCCCTCCTTTGCATTTCTAGGGTCCTCTAGACTGGGTGAAACTCATCACAATGTCCCTCTGGCTCTCTCAGGAATGGGCACCCTTAGTTCACTTAGGAACTGCCTTATTGCCTCTAAAATTAGTCGCTTCCAAAAGGGGCTTATCTTTTTTAAAGAAACACACTGATATGTTATTGGAGATGGTTTAAAAATTATTTTAGCAGCCTCAATTCTTACACAACATGGCAACATAAGAACATTTTGCAACCAAGCTATTTCTGCAAGTAAACTCACTTTAAAGCAACAAAGGTCATATGATACAAGGTCATATGATATTTTCTTTATATGTTTTAATGACTTGGCTATCATATTCTTTGGCTTTTTCAAAAAAGGACTCTCATAGACTTGCCCATATTCTTAAACACTCATTCTCCTTTTATAGAGAAGTAACTAAGAATTTAAGGCACTGGAAATGAATTTTCTTTGTTGTATATTCTTTTTCTTTAACAGAACAGGGCATGCTTTCATATGTCTTACACTGAATTTTGTGCATAAATATCTACTATAACTATGTTTACTTGTTCTTCTCCCCATTAGAGCTCCGTCAGGTAGGAAGCATGTCATACTCATCGTTGTTCCACTATCACATAGCACCGTATCTGTTACCAAGAGGAAGTTCAGAATAGATTTGTTAAATAGATGAATGAAACAACCTGTGATTCAGGTGCCTATGTGTTCCCTGGAATATCACATGGGGAATAATTCTCTATGTGGCCACCTTCTATCTTATCCTAAAGGTCCATATGCAAAAATAAAACTTGCAGAGCAGATGTAAGAAAAGGCAATTTTGATATTACTAACAATGAAACTTTTATCTACAACAGGATTTAGAAAAATCATTATGACCATCAAATAATTAAATAATTTGGTTAACTACGTAAGTATAAATGGATTATTTACTTTCAAAAATTTGGAATATATACTAACTTCAATATTTATTGAAAAAAATTTAGCCTATTACTAACAGTTTTGAACCATGGTATGGAACCATGCAGTACCTTGATACTCAAAGTATAGTTTATGGAAAAGCTGCATCAGCATAACCTGGGACTTGTTAAAAATGCAGAATCTCAGGACCTAATGCATGTAATGTATACATAAATTTTAATAAGATTAGGATGATAATGATGATAACTTATTATCAGGAGAGGTAGTCAAAAAGTCACTTTTGTATGTTTAGTGCCTCAGACTCATCATCAAGAGTGATCACTACAGAGCAAACTTATCTTGAAAAGTTCTGCCTTACCCTCTGTTTAAAGGTAGGTAGGTTTTTAACTATATTATCCATAAATTTTCCAAATATTGCCAAATAACGTATTAACAACTTTCATCTCTCAACATCTAACCAGTTTCCATTTAGAAATTGACGTTTTAATTTCTAATATATTTATATAACACTGAACCCTGACAAACACCAAAGTAAATATTAAGATTGGAATACCAAAGGCTAATTGTAGTCAGATAAAAAGCAACTGATCTTAGAAAATGTTAACATTAGATTAGTTAAGATTTAACAAATTCATTCCTACAAATGAAAGTATAACATACAAAATTTTAAGAAATTTAGTTGTCATTTAAAACTAAACAGACAAATCGAATGAAATGTTTTTAAAAGCAATACTTTTTATAATGTACAACAGAAGACTATATGATACATGCAAATGAGAAAGCTCTAAGAGAGAAATGCAATAAGAAAAATCTTAATGTCAAGATAAAACTACATTTTCAAGTCATGTAAAAATCTGTTTGGAATATAAGTCAATAAAATAATGCAATTACATGATAGAAAAAATATGAAAATTAAAAGTTGAAAGAAAAAAACTCCAATACAAGGTACCTACTTGAGAATAACTACTGAATATTTCACAAATTACTTTTCCCCTGCTTCCTAAAGTTTTGTGGCTGTCTTATGAGAATAAACAGAAGTTAAAATAAGATCTTAGAACCAAGAAAACTGACAGGTTAGTTAGATCCCATCGCCTTCAATGATCTATAATATATGGTCAATTCTAGTTATTCACAGTAGTTATTTTCTATAAGGTCACCACAAACACTGAATTAGCAAACTGAACAATTGCTCCTGGGAAAATACAGGGTTAGGTTCCTGCAATGCTTTGGTCACAATATTTTCATCAACCAATTATACAAAACCTTATTTTATGTATGTTTCTGCTCAGAAACACTTTAATATACATTGCTGATTCGTTAACAATGAACTCACAGCCAACATTACTACAATCCATCCCTGAACAAGCCTTATCAAACACATGTATTTTCTTTGCAAGGAACATCACAGTCTCCTAGCTCTTAGGGATATAAAACAGCGCTTCAGCATTACACTGGGAGTTAATTTGCAACAGGAAATCACCAAAAAGAAAAAACACGCAAAAATGCAAATGCAAAAACATTAAATATACTATACAAAGGACACTTGTTAAGTGTAAGAGCTGAAGCAAGAAGGCAGAGCACAGCCTTGTTCATCCAAGCTTAGAAACTGCACACCTGACAACACAAGTTTTTCACCCCTCTGTGCATGTCCACAAATGACTGAAAACTCTACAAGTATTACTTTGATATTATAAATAAATTTTAATGAGGAGGCAAATTCACAAATACAGAATCCACAAATAATAAGAATCAGCTGTATATAAAACTTGTCATTGTTTAAATACTTAAATACTTCAGTGAGACATGACTAAAGACTTGTTTATTTTTGGCTAGGTGGTTTCCGAATACAAGTTTGCCAGCTAATGGTCTTAAAAAAGAATCAAACATCCATAAACAATAAAAATAACCTAAACTAAACTCATACTATATTCAAAAATTAACTCAAAATGGATCATAGACTTAACTATAAAATGTGAACCTATAACACTTTTAAAATAAAACAGAAAAGACAATCTTTAGGACCTAGGAGTAAGTAAAAAGTTCTCCAAGTGACAACAAAAGCACAATCCATAAAAGAAAAAAATCAATAAACTAAACTTCATCAGACTTAAAAAGTTTTGCTCTGTGAAAAACCCTATTAGGAAGATGAAAAGATAAGCTACAGACTGAAAGAAAAGATTTACAAACCACATATCTAAAAAATGACTTCGATCTAGTATACAGAACTCTCAAACTCAATAGAAAAAAAAAATAAACAATCCAATTAGAAAATGGGAAAAAAGACATGAACACACATTTCACCAGAGGATATACAGATGACAAATCACCTGTCAAAAGTTTTTCAATATAATGATTTATTAGAAAAACAAAAATTAAAGCCATGATGAGTTATAACTACACACCTATTAGAAGCACTAACATAAAAAATAACAATAATACCAAATGTTGGTGAGGATGCAGTTAAGCTGCATCTCTCGTATATTGCTGGTGAATGTAAAATGGTACAGCCAGTGGTGAAAATAGTTCGACAATTTCTTATAAACTAAACATACACTGACCATCTGGCTCAACAATCACACTCCTGGTCATTTATCCCACAGAAATTTTAAAAATGACTATATTTGTGGTAAATATTCATATCTTACCTTTATTTTAATATTCCTAATAGTCCAAAACTTGAAACAACCCAAATGTCCTTCAACAGGTGAATGAATAAACAAACTATGGTGAATCCATACAATAGAATACTACTAAACATTATTAAAACATGCAGCTTGGATAGATTTCAACATTACTATGCAGAGTACCAAAAAAACAGCCAATCACAAAAGATTATATACAGTATGATTTCATTCATATATCATTATCAAAATGTAAAAATTATAGAGATGGAAAACAGATTAGTAGCTGCCAAAGGTTAGGGATGGCGTGAGGGAGAGAATGTGAGTATAAAGAGGTAGCATGAGAGTTTCTTTGTGGTGATAGAACAGTTCTGTATCTTATTGTGATGGTAGTTCCATGACTATATATGTGGTAAAATTGCAAAAAACTATGCACACACACAAATAAATGAATAACAGTGAAATCTGAATAAGGTCTGTAGATTGTACCAATGTCAATTTCCTGGTTTTGCAAGATGTTACCATTGGAGAAAGCTCCTTCAAGGGTACATGAGACTTCTCTGCATTTTTTTTTTTTAATTTATTCCCTCCACCTTGCCGCTTGTGCTCCCTATCTGCTCTCTGTGTCCATTCACTGCGTCTGCTTGTCTCCCTTTGTTGCATCATCTTACTGTACCAGCTCTCCACATGCGCTGGCCATCAGCTCTCTGCGGGCGCAGGCCGTCAGCTCTCCAAGGACACGGGCCAGCTTGCCCTCACCAGGAGGCCCCAGGAACCGAACTCAGAGCCTCCCATATGGTAGACGGGTGCCCAAACGCTCGAGTCACATCTGCTTCCCTCTCTGCACTATCTTTGCAACTTCCTGTGAATCTATAATCATCTCAAAATAATTTTAATTGTCATATAATTCACAATTTTCTAAGCAATCTCCACTATATTTTTTAATGTTATTTGACTTTTAAGATAGTTTGAACCTACTTCAACCAAACTTCACTTTTGATAACACTCTTGTTCTGATGTGCTTTTTCACATGTTTTTGTGAGGAGGGGTTTACCTAATACTGCACAGAGAGTATATTGTTTTGAATAAAAGTCATACTGGGAAGTAAAGCAGAAAGAGACTTGTTAATTTCACTACTTGCTAATCACCAGAAAGCAGGACTTAAACAACCAAAATGGTACTGACAACTAATATGGTCCAGAAGATGGAAGACTCCCAGGTGAAAACAAAAATCAAACAAACAAGCAAAGGAAAGTATCAGAAGATTTAATCCAGAAAGAAAAGAGCTGAGGGGTTAGGGGGGAAAGAACACGGAAATGATAAACATGAATTCATTTGTGAACCTCCAGGATCCTGGATTAATAACCACTCCTCTAGAGAAAACAAAATTTTAAAACAATTAAAACGCAACAGTAATTCAGACTATTAGTTACTCACGATCTCCAAATAGTAGTAGAGAACGATCATGTGTAACAGACCCATAAACCCTTAGGATAGAAAACTAATATGATGCCAGACCCACCAATAATCTATTCTGATATCAAAGAGGAATCACTTTCTTCCATAAATTGCCCTTAGTCCTACTGTCATAGACAAAACACTAGATTACTTATGATGATACTCCTAGATTAATGAAAAGTCTATGGTAGGTATGTTCTAAGGAACCACAGTTACACATCATCTTAAGCTTTAAAAAGATAAACATAGAAAAGGATAATGTTAAAGTCCCATAATCTAACTGTGTAGTTAGATAACAAAAGACAATTGATGTTTTAACGACTGAGCATAAGTCAATGACACCCTTAATTTAGTTCTCCTTTTCCGAAAGCCCACAAATACTGTCTTCCAAATAACTTTGAAATAAAGCTGATCATTTTTCAATGACTCCAAGATATTGTGGGAAAATTAGTCATTTGACAAACTGATTTCCTCTCAAAACATTCTCATATAGTTTGCATTTGTTTTTGTTTTTGTTTTTGTTTTAAGAACAAAATATCTATGAAAGAAAAAAAAGAAGATAGAAGAGCTCCCAAGCAAGGGAGTCAGGTGACTAAGACCAGATCACCCCTTCTCAGACCAGAAGTCTCTGTATTTCCCCCAAGAAAAGAGTCCAGAAAAAAGACAAATCAGGTCTAGCAAAGTAAAGGCCATGGCTCAGGGATTAGTGATATTCATGGACGTGATTGTACACTTCTCCTAGGAGGAGCAGGAATGCCTGAACTCTGCCGAGAAGGATTTTTACAGAGATATGACGTTGAAGAACTACAACATGGTCTCTCTGGGCCTCTCTATCTTTAGCCAGATACAGTCTCCTCTTTGGAGCAAGGAAAGAGAAAGAGCCCTGAGAAGTTGTGATAGATGAGATGAAGGACATTTGTCAGGAAAATGTGTGTGCAACTAAAAGCTTTGATTATTCAGGGTTATTCAGGCTCACTTTCAGCTAAAGATGACCATGGAACACTTCTGGACAATATGCAAATAGAAAGAACTAGATGGAGTTTACAGGAAAGCTAACATTTGCTTGCTTAAAATGGACATAATGAGCTGGCATATGTCCCTCTTAGGGAGATGGATGTAGTGTCTAAATGTGCTGAGCCATCTTCTAAGGAGAAGAATGAAGAATATATGCTAACGATAGTAAAACAAAAGGATAAAGAAGGATGAGTCCATACTAAAGCCTAAACCACTCACCTTTGCCTTCTCTGTGAGAATTATCTCTATAACTCACAGACTCTGGGATTTAGGGTATGTTGGATTTTCTGTTACAGGTACATATCTGATTTTATCATGTTTCTGAAACAGTGTGCATAGCTATATTATGCAATTATTCATAATTAAATATAACCTGTGGCTAGTTGCTTACTATTTATGAAAATGAAAATGAATTTGATTGATGATACTGAGTAACATGATTTCATTGGCAAAACTAATATTTAATTTTTATTTGAATATTTGGAAAACTTGTAATTTATCTATATGAGAAGACTATTTGTAATCCTGGCTTCTAATTATCATATTTTGGATAGAAGACCCAGTTTATTTGCAATGGATCTACTAAAATACACATGACTATTCCATTCATTTGTTTCACTCATCCTATTGCAAAATCAAATCATCCAATATCCAGAAAAGAGGCGGGGGGGAGAAAAGAGAAGGCAGGACAGGATTTTAAAGTTTTTTATATTAATATATCATATATATTTATATTCACAATCCACTGGAATAATTCCTTTATGTTCGAACTTTTAAGCGACTATAATCCATTTTCCTTCTTCCACATTAGTTTTATTTTCAGTTATTCTTGCTATTAGTAAACTCTGTATGACCATTCCTCCAACCATCCAGTGTTCAGGAGGAAGAAAATCCCTGCAGCTGTTTGATGCCCAAGAATATGAGCACTTTGCAGTCAGATGAAAGAAAAGACAAGACAGAGAAGGAAGATCAAGAGAAAAGTGATTTTGAATTCCTGCAGGCTAGCATTTACCTCTCTCAAAAAAGGAAAGCTTTGTGCTCATTACATCCCAGGACTCATCTTGCCTTCAGCTTATAGTAAACTGGCAATTGCTTTATATCCTCTCCAAATTAAGGATCAAAGTTAAAACACATTCTTTGCCTTCACTATTAGATTATGATTAAAAATTATCACTTCATTCACCCAATCACTTCTACTAGGAAAAAGAAGGAAACCCCTAAAGTAAAGATGCCTCTAACCAGCAAAATGAGAAGCTGTGGAGAATTTCTGGTCATGGTATGTATCTGATGGTTGATTTCAGAATATAGCATTAAAGAAGCTAACAATAATAAAAATCCTCTGAATAGAGTATTCTAGTAACATTTAAGATAGTAGAGGAATTTGCTACTAATATTATCATCATCAAATAACTATATATATATATACACCTAGTCCTCAAGATACCCCCACAAAATAGGTCATACTCATATTTTACTGAGGTTCATCAAGGTTGATTAACTTGCCCTTGGATATTCAAAGCTACTTAATAGTTATGAGAGTCAAGATGCAAGCCCTATCTTGCTCTTTTTACTTTGCAACACAGTCACTCAGTAGTATTCTTATATATTTTTATATTTTTTCCATTTTACAGGTGAAGAAACTAATTTTAGAATCTAAATTATTCTAATCACTTAAACATCAAAAATCAGTCGAGTTTTATAAGTTAGTCACTGTAATGCTATAACTTAAACAACATCAAATAAACTGCAATGGAATTGTATAGTATATCAATGAAAGTAAATTTTGTAACATACATTTAATGTGGAGTTTTATCATTTGTCAATGTACCAGGTTCCTGTTGCCATGAAACAGAAGGGTGCTTCTGTGTGATATTAAACACAAAAGAATCCTGGATTCAAAACAGTGGTGTATATATACTGATGAGCAGGTATCACCACAAGAAGAGAAGCTACTCTTTAGTAAAAAATAAGCTTACTTTGGAATGAAAGGTACCTGGTAGCAGCAATTCTCTCCAAAGAAAACACTTTCATGTTTTCTTTTAATACCTGTAAATGTATAATCGAAGGTTAATGTATGCTTTCAAATAACATCAGCATGATCTACCTATCAATTGTAGAACTATAATACATTTCACAGGGACTGTATTATCATCTTACTGACTAACTAGGGCCCAGCTTGGTGGGAGCTGAACTGAATCCTCTAAGAAGTGCCATATAAAGATCCATTTCTCAGGAGTGGCGCAACAGGCATCAGAACCTAAACTAAACCAAAATGCTCCACTGAGTCATTTTAAGACACTTTGAAAATGAGAAGAGGTCAGAGACCCTTGACCATCACTGTGGAGAATTCAAGAGTGACTCTGGAATTAATATAGATCTCAACTGCAAAGGGCAAATGAATCTACTAGTACAGAAGAGAAAACTGTGTGCAACTCACAATCTTCTAATTCTTCCCTGCCTTCTAAAATCACTGACATCTGATTTTCTTCAGAGCCCACAACTTGGATAGGCCCTGAGAAAAAGCACTTCATTCAGCTATAATGTAAAACTTCTGTGCTGCAAGAATCAATTTTGATGTTGTTGCTGATATACACCAAATCCAAACTATTTTCCAATTTTGAGTACATACCAATGTTTTTTTTGATTTGTAACAAAGCACAAATCTTCACTATAACTCTAATACTTAACAGATGTGAGCTCACAAAACCTCTTCTCCCACTCTTGGGCATGTAACTTGACCTCAGGCCCTACCAAAATTAATATTCCTTCAGAGGTTAAACTTTTAGGTTCTGTGGAGTATGGGAGGAAGTAGCTAATAAATAACTAGTTTCTTGATTTACTCTGTGTTCTAGTTTCACAGCTGCTAAAACAAATACCATGAAATGGGTTGACTTAAACAAGGAATTTATTGGCTCAATTTTGAGGCTAGGAAAAGTCCAAAATTGACGTGATACTTTCTCCCTAAATTCTATGGCACCCTGGAACTGGCTGTAGGTGATTGTTGGTCCTTGGCTTTTCTGTCATTTCTGTCACATGGCAATGCACATGGAGGCATCTTCTTTCTCTTACAAGTTCTATTGATTTGCAGCTTCTGGCTCTCCCTGTGGCTTCTCTTTCTGTGTGCAATATCCTTTGCTTAAAAGGACTTCAGCCATATTGTATTTAGGCCTACCCTCATTCACTTTGGGCACACCTTAATAACATCTTCAAAGGCCGTATTTACAAATGGGTTCACACCCACAGAACCAGGGATTAAGACCTGAACATGTGTTTTGTAGGGAACATGATTCAATCCCCATTACTCTAATAACCTTTAGCTCTTTTCTTGGGCGTTTATCCCCCTCTTCCCAGATTATCACATGCACACTCCTGACAACTAACCCTTCTTCCCTGTCCATCTACCCTAGCATTCCCAACATTTTCAGCTTAAGGTGAGTTGATCTTAGACACTGATATGGCAAAAAGAAAAATTTACAGATTCAGAAGACTTTCATCAGTCATGTACTCATTCAAATATTATAGTGTTTGCTATGAGCCAAGAACAGTTCTCGTAATTGATAATACAATAGTGAACAAACATACAGACAGTGTCTGCCCATG
>JAQZBX010016285.1:0-36653 GCA_029593785.1 Cabassous unicinctus | reverse complement strand
GAAAAGTATAGCATTTGATGCCACAGAGTTGTAATAGTCATATATTCATGCAATTTTTGCAGAATACCTGCTGCGCAAGGCATTATGCTTAATGCTGAATTAGAAAAACACATGAATAGAATAGTCTTCAACCTTCTGGGGCTAGAATAGTACAGCATATGTTTTGTTAGCAATTCTCAAGTAGTTCTTCCACCTTGATATTGAAATGTTTGGTCAGATGCAAGCTTCCTCAATTACAAATTGTTTTTCTAATTTTAATTACTGTCCTTTAAAAGTATTTTAAATACAATCCAAATCCCTAACCAAGGTCTGTACTATCCTCAGCATTTGGTTCCTATTCATCTCTTAAACTTCAGTTTGTTTTATTCTGTCCCTTTCCTATTTACCCTCTAATACACTGACTTTTCAATGTCTTAAACTTGCTGAACTCTTTTCAAATTTAGCCCCTCCTCATGTAACACTACTTCCCATGTTAGTGATATCTCATCACTTGAATCTCAGCTTAATATAATCTTTATAAGAAGCTTTCTGTCTGCCTTATGAAATGTAAAATTCTTCCTCTTATTTTTTGTCATAGTACTCTGTTTTCTTTATAGAACTTACCATAGACTGTAAATACTTTTAAAAGTCATTCCCTTATTTATTATCTATTACAAGAATATAAGGTCTATGCAAGCAGGATCTTAAAAAAAAATCTGTTTTATTGAATATTGTATCCCTAGTTCATAGCATAACATCTGGCACATTATAAATTCTCAATTATTTTAATAATATGTATTTGCAGAAATATCAGTTATTACATCTAAATTGGAGATTAAATTATAACTTATCTGTGGCAGTTTGAGATTATTTTATGAATCCCAAAGAGAGAAAGGTTATGTTTTTAAACTAATCTATTCCTGTGGGTATGATCCCTTTGATTGTATTAAAAATCTGTTGAGGGTCCTTTGATTAGATTACTCAATAAGATCAATTTAGGGCTTTTGATTGAATTATGTCAGTGAAGCATGACTCAGGTTGAGTTTCTTCACCTTTGCTGGGTTTGATATAAACTCAGATACACAAAGAGAGAGACAAACAGACACAGAAGAAAAAGAAGCCACCATTTTTTATCCTGCCTTTGTGAGACAGGGCTAAATGACAGCATAAGCATAAAGCCCTCAGAGACTGGGTCCATGGAGCAGCTTAAGATGAGACAAGTCCTGGTTTGGATGCCCACAGCTGAGCTCAAACCTTTGCAGAGATTGGTGGCCATCTTGCTTCAAATGTGGTAGCTGTTGAAAGCAACTTGTATGGTGCCTCAATTTGAACTTTTCTTGGCCACCTTGTGAAGCAGGCTAATAAAATAGGGAATCAATAGATGGATCTGGAACCTGGCAAGAAGTCCACATGGACATTGATAACCCCAAGATGGATGCTGGAAGACCCACATAAGAATCCCACCCAGAATGAGATTTCCTCCAGAAACCAAGAGACACCCCAGGTATTCTCCAAGGACCTTATTATTGGACCCTCCCAGGGGAGTGATGGGTGGGGTAATCAATCAAAATAGCAAACAGCTGGAACTCCTCCTATGTCATTAGCAAAGGTGCAGAATAATTAATGGTTTAAAAGCAAGCACAAAGGCCTCTCTCTCTCTCTTGCCTTCTGTGCCCTTCTCTCGCCATGCCCCCCTCGCATGGATCAACATGCAAGTAAAACCCGGGCATTTATAATCTATAATGGGAATTTGTAGTCTGTAAATCAGCCTACTTTATCATTCTTCAGCCCCTTCCTCTCTACCTGGGACCTTGATCTCATATTTTCTCCCATATCTCCTCCCTTCCCACCTTAATAAATTACTGGCTTAACTAACTCAATGTGCCCTTGAAATTCATTTCTTATAGCTTGGTCAAGAACCTAGGCAAAATCTGGTAACATATTTGGTCTTGCCATCCAGGAGGTTATTGGTGAGTGAAACTATGGCCTACAGCCTTTTTAATATCGGCTTTTGCTTATCCATTTTAAATAGGTTGCCTAGGAGGCCTCATGGTACATAATCTCAGGAGAGAAGAAGCTGAGGCATGGGACATCTATGCATCTGCACCATGCACCCAGGCTTGTGAGATCTGACCCCAGCCAGGAGGGCTAGGGCACAGGGCAGTGGCTCAAAACAGTGTCCTGCCAAGATAGAGGTCCCCCAGCCAAGCTCCATGAACTGCTAAGCTGCTTTTTTCAAGCCCTTTTAGAAGCCATTGGCTTTGCCTTTGGACCTGGCTGCCATTGCCTTCTTCTGCCCTCTCCCTTTGGTGGCAATGATGGCAATGATTCAGAGCTGGGGGCTTGTACCTCTCCATGGATCCACGCCTTTCCAAGCCTGCTTTCCTTTTGACCACATGTGGCTACCTGGTCTGGGAAGGGGTGGGAAGGCAGTAGTGGGCAGGGCCAATGGTGGAGGCTGTGGGAGTGTCTTTCCCCAGGGAGGTCATGGGCCAGGGCTCCTCTCATAATTAACCTTTACTCACATTTTATCTGCCTACTTCTTACTACTGAATTTCTCATTATGGGTTTGGAATAGCTTAAAAACTGTAAAAATGAAAATGCCTTTGAAAATGAGGTGCCTAAGACCCACTTCAGTTTAGCCACTTTGAGATGGTCCATGGGCAATCTTTCCTCACCCAGGATGTGGAAACCAGGTTCTGCTCAAAACTTGGCAAGAAAACAATCCTTTCTCTCAATTAGAGCCAAAATGGAAGGAAATTTACTCTGTAGTTCTGATCACTCTAACAGCTCTGAAGGTTAAAGGAATTTCCAGCTTTGTGCACTAATCCTGAGTGAAGCCAGCTGCCCAGGAAAATGCCAGCTCACCAGAAGCATCTGATGGAATGCATGAGCATCAGTCATTGGATGGCCTGAAATACCTGTTCAAGAGATAAAGCTAAGAAATATCTTTGTCAAATACAGCTATTCCCTCTAACTCTAGCCCAAATGCTTATTGTTAGGGGGAGGGCAAACCAGACACCCCTTAAGAAACTTTATTTTCATTCTCCTGTAGCTTAACTAAAAAGGACAATGCCTCTTCTCTCTTGAGTTAACCAACAGCATAAAAATAACTGAAAGAAGAATACTGTTCCCCACCAACTTCTGGGAGATGCAGCTTTATAGGCACCTAGCCTTTTCTACTTTTGTGGTCCAGTATCCTCTTAGTGGGACCATATATTCTCAAAATTCTAATCAAGCTAATTTCTTCCAGAATCAACATCTTCTTAGCCATATGGGGACTTCATTCAGTGTCACCCAGGATGCCAGATCCATCTTCCTCCAAACAAGATAGAACAGCTAGAGGGTTTCACACTTTTTCAGGTAGGGCTTACTGCCCCTAACCAGGAGGAAGTAATTACAAAAGAATGACCAAGTCCCTTCAGCATTCCTTTAAGAATAAAGGTGCAAACTCTCTGAGGGGGAAATGAAGCAGGCTAGTAAAATAGGGAATCAATAGATGGATCTAGAACATGGCAAGAAGACCACATGGACATTGATACCCCCAAGATGGTTGCTGGAAGACCCTTGTGAGAATCCCATCTGGAAAGAGATTTCCTCCAGAAGCCAGAAGAAGTCCTGGATATTCTCCAGGGACCTTATCATTGGACACTCTAGGGGGATTGATGGGTGGGGTAATCAATCAAAGTGGCAAACAGCTGGAACTCCTCCCATGTCCTTAGCAAAGGGGCAGAATAATTAATGGTTTAAAAAGCAAGCACAAAGGCCTCTGTCTCTCTCTCTCTCTTGCCTTCTGCTCCCTGCTCTCACCATGACACCCCCCCAAAAGATAAACAGGCAAGTAAAGCCTGGAGATTTATAATCTATAATGGGAAATTGTAGTCTGTAAATCAGCCTATTTTTTAACTCTTCAGCCCCTTCCTCTCTACCTGGCACCTTAATCTGTTATTTTCACCCATTTCTCTTCCCTTCCCACCTTAATAAATTACTGGCCTAACTAACCCAACATGCTCTTGAAATTCATGTCTTGTAGCTTAGTCAAGAACCTAGACAAAATCCAGTAACACTTGGAATTGTAACTTTTACCACAAATAAACTCCTTTTATTAAAGCCAACACATTTCTGGTACTTTGTATTGGCAGCATTTTGACAAATTAAACAATATCTAACCTCATTTAAAGGCAAAATTAATTGAGTATTAACCAAAAAGAAAGAAAAGTATGCTATAGTGTTACATCACTGTAGGCCCAATTGCATGACTGGTTTAGCAGCTTCTTTATATTTTGATATTCTTTAAAATTGTGTAAAAAATCCCAGAGAATGTAGTTAAGCAGAAAGTAGTCTTGGACATACTCCAATTGCAGAATTCAAATTAAATGTTGTGGTTAGAAGGGATAAAATGTCCAATGTTCATTGTCCATAAAAGGAAAGAAAGATTATCCTTTAAAAACTGTTATAACTACTTCATGAGATGCTTTATTAAGCTTAAAACATGATATAAAAAAGTCAGTATAATGCCCATAAAATCTAAAACATGACTACTTTGTGCCATAACAAAACTCTCAAAATCTCAAGTACAACTAGATTGCCAGTTCAATACAATTGAATTAGATGGACAAATTCTGAATTGATGCTTTTTCTTTATCAAAGATTTCAGAAAAGAAGTTACTTGGAAAGAATTTCCTCATAAATGTGTAGTTCTATCATCTTGTTAATGAAAATGTTAATTTTCTTATTATGTAAGAATTTATGTCACTTGAACTTATAAGAATTGAAAAGTTGAAAAAACTTCTGCTGGACACACAGGTATTTTGAAGTCAGTCAAAATTATATACCATCTAGTTCTTAAAAATATGTGACCTTGAAAAAAGTAACTCGCTATTCTGAACTTCAGTATTTTCAACTATAAAATGGGAATAATAATATTTATTACTGGAAGCATTAAGGGTATATATAATTTAATCATAGGCATAACATTTGTTACAGATTTTTGCATAACAAATCATAGGTGTTCTTCCAGGCTATAATTTCTTTTCATTAATTTTTTTTGTCTACTTCAGTGGAACTAATGCAATGGAAGAGTAATTTTATTAGCATGCTGTTCTACATTTCAGAGGGATATAAAGTTATATATATGCTGGCTAGCCAAAAATTAAGCTTTCAGATATTTTATAAAAAAGTTAGGTTAATCTCCCACATTGTTCTGGACACTGTGGTACATATTCTTTCATACCCTTTAGCTTATTAGATGATCACAAAAATTCAATAAGTTGTTATCTTAGTCTCATTTTACTAATATGCACACTATGAGTCAGAGTAGTGACTAGCACTTATTTAAGGCCTCATCATTTGATTTAGAAAAATATAATTATATTGTTTTTTAATATATTTTATCATGAGATTTTTCTACATATATATTTCCTCAAGTTATGAGTGCTCTCACTGAGTAAAATGAAACAGATTCTACATGCATACTAATAATGTGGTTTATGAAAAATCAGTAGAAAATGGCTTCATGGGTTTCATGGATATTAATTAAGTCCATTGAGTTAGGAATGAAACATTTGTAAGTCAATGTAAAAGGCAACTTGCTAAATGGAGTCTTCCTCAATGAAAGTTCAGTTTAATTGACAAATAAGAGGAAGAAAAACTAGGAAGTTAGTTTTTAATCAGAATTAAATGGTATGGTCATGAATAGACAAAAGAAATTCTCAAATGAAATCCTTAGCCATCTTATGACCTCAACAGGTGTGTGTGCAACTAGAAAAATAGGAGTATAAAGTGGCAAAAAAGTGATGGTCAACCACTAAAATTTCTGTCCTCTGATGATGTGGCCCCTGGAGTAATCCTTGAGTCTAAATGAGTTACTGGATGTGATGACTTGTTAACTAACTTTGAAAGCTTGACACAATATAGGTGTTCTATAGAATTTGTCAATTGAATGAATAAATTAAAATTTAAACTTACATTATGCTTTTTCCTAACATTTATCATTACTTTACAAATAAACTATTTCTGAATTCTGAAATTAAGATATATAAAAAGAATAGATTAAATGAAAAAGATGGGGAAAATTTTGTATATTTGAGTTATAGCATAAAGTTGTATTAGAATTACTTCAGAAACTTGTAAAATATAAGTTTCTAAAGGTAGCCTTTAACCAAATCCACTAGTCTTATAGGTCAAGGTAGGAAGATTGTATTTTATTTAGTTTATTGTAGAAATACATTATAGAGTTTTTGAGCAGTGGAGTGGAATCACTTGAGTCATATTTCAAAATATCATTTGGCTACTGCAAGAGTACAGATGGTTAAAGGGAAGAATGGAAGCAGAGTGACCAGGCAGGAGGCTATTGCAATGGATCAAAAGAGGTATCAGGGAGCTAGTGAATATGATCTGAATTGTGATATATTTTGAAGGTAGAGTCAGCAGAATTTGTTAAAGATATCAGTAAGTGATGTTAGTGGAATACAAGGATGAGCTACTTAATTAGAAACATAGAAGGACAGTGATTTCATTTAATGAGAGAGGAATATCTAGGAAGAGATAGGTTTATGCATAAAATTTAAAATTTAGTTTTATAAATACCAAACATACAATTAGTAATATCCATTAAGTCATTGCATGTATAATCTTGAAAATTAGAGGACATAGAGGAACTGTAGTCACAAAATTGGGATGCTTCAGCATTTAAGTCAGGAAAAGCAGGTAGATTCAAGGAAAAAAATGAGATTTGAGTGAGCTGGGATGAAAACCAGGTCAGTGACCTTGGGTCCATAACCTTCCATTCATTATTAGCTGTACCCACTTGAACATGTAGATTAATTTAAATGGGTCTTCAAGTTTACATGATAGTGACTTTATATATAGTACAACTTTTTATATAATTCCCTTCTCATCCTCTCTTTTCCTAGTGAATTATCAATTCTTTAAAACAAACCAAAATCAAGCTTCTTCTAGGAAACCTTCCCTGATCCTAGTTTTATTTAGATGTTCCTACAATATGCACCCATATCATCACAAGAAGATATTTACAATAGTACATTGCGTTGTTCTGTATTTGTCTGATCCTATTATTATGTATTGAATCACTGAAAGCAGAGAATTATGTCTTAATCAACTTTGTAATTACACTGTCCATGTTTGTTTTGGCAGAAATAGATGCTTACACATGTTTTGATTGAATGAATAAGAAAGAAAAATTATTCTTGTAATGCATTTAAATTACATTCACTGTTATATAGATAAACTCTTTCTATAATCTGAAATCAATACCTATAAAAAATATGGAAACAAGGAACAAAGTGACTTATTTTGTCCTTCTGGGCCTGACACAGAATCCAAAAGAAGAGAAAGTATTTTCTATTATCTTCTCAATCTTCTACATTTTGACCATGGTGGGCAAATTACTCATTGTCATGACAGTAACTGTCAATAAGTCTCTGGGCTCGCCTATGTACATTTTTTTGTTGGTTTATCATTTATGGATGTCATTATGCCTCAGTTATTTCCCCAAAATTGATTTCTGGCTTGTTCTTTCAACAAAAGATCATATCCTTCTAAGATTGTGCAATCTAGCTCTTTTTAGAGCACTTCTCTGGTGGTTCAGAGGTCTTTCTTCTGCTGGCCACAGCATAGGATTGCTATGTGGCCATCTGTAAACCCTTGCGTTATCTGATAATCATGAGACCATGGGGATGTGTTGTGCTGTTAATAATATCCTGGATTGGGGGTTTTCTACAATAAGTCATTCAATTGATCTCTCTTTATGGGCTCCCATTCTGTGGTCTGAATATCATTGATCATTTTCTCTGTGGCGTATTCCCCTTATTGAAACTCGTCTGTACTGACACTTATGTTGTTGGAGTCTTAGTGGTGGCTAATGGAGGACTGATCTGCAGTATTGTGTTACTGCTCTTATTCATCTCTTATGGTATCATTTTGAACTTCCTGAAAAACCTTAGTCAAGAAGGGAGTAAGAAAGCCCTTTCCACCTGTGGTTCACATATCACTTTGGTTGTCTTCTACTTTGTTCCATATATTTTCATTTATGCAAGACCTGCTAGAAACTTCTCCATTGAAAAATAATTGAGCGTGTTTTATACAGTCAAAACCCCCATGCTAAACTGTTTAATATATTCTTTGAGGAATTCAGAGATGACAAATGATATAAAGAAGCTCTGGAGAAGAAAAGTTATATTGGGCAATAAATGAACACATTGTCTTCCATGAGGAGAATCATTTGGCTTCAGTAAACATCCTCTTGGTACCCAGAAGATTCCTTAAATCTAATGCACCTTTTCATTTCCTTCAAAGCAATTATTAAAATTAGAGATATGATTGGGCTATTGATTGCAGTTTCCATATTAGAATTAAAGCTCAATACTGTCTTGTTTGTCACTCCATCTAGAAAGACATTATGAATATATTGCTGGGAGTAAAAAATAATATGTAATGAATTATTGATTTTAATTTTCATAGTTGCAATGGTTTTAACAAATTCCTACATTATCTTTAATATTCTTTCTCAGTTACAGGTTTGTTTTTAGTTAAATTCTTGTCATTTATGTCCATTCTTTTTATTACACTATTTAAAATATTTGATGTGATATAGATTGGCCTCTTTATTTAATCTCAGTTACATTACATATGATTTTTATGTATCTAATGCTTATACTTTTTAAAACTTGAAACTTTTAAAATAATAAATAGTATACCTGGAAAACACATAAACTGAGAAGTCAGTCTCCTATCCATCCATAACCAGAGTCTCATAGAACTCCTACACAGAGGTAAACACTTTCCTCTGTTTCTTAAGTTTTTTCAATTAGTAATCTTAACAAATAGAATATTTATATATATATATGTGCATTTTGTCTGAATGTATAAATTTTACTTTTAATTCAAGATATTTATGTTGAAGCTATTTCCTTATTAGCCCATGTCTATGTACACCTAATTATTCTCACTTAGCCTCATATTGTATAAAGACCTCAAATAGATTTGCTAAATTGAGATTTTCAGTTCTTTATATTGTTTCCAGTCTTTTCCTATGAGCAACAATTCTGCAATAAATATATCTATTTTTGAAAATATACAAATATGAGTCCCATGAAATGGATTTTTCCATCAAATGTTACTTGTATTTAAAATGTTTATTTTAAAAGTGATTGCCAAATTGTCATTCTTGAGGTTGTACTATTTACAATCCTGCCACAGTCTGTGAAATACTTTCTAGTTCCCATTCTCAACAACCAGCATTTGATATACACATGGTATTTGACATTATGATGAATTATTAAAATTGTTTTTATTTTGCATTTATAAATTGAGATCCTTTAGATTAGAATAACTTTCCACATGTTTAAAATTATTTGTAATTTTTATCTGTGACTTGTCTTTTAATAACTTTTACCAATTTCCTACATTGTCAATATCAGTCATACTGACTTTTATGATGTACTAAGCAAATTATTCCTGGTTTTGTTACAAAAATTAATTACTATATTTCTAGATTGTTTATTTTCAACTTTCTATACTATGTATAAATTCTTTGGTCATGTAGTTTTTTTTAAATTTTTACATATCACATTTATCAAATTATATGTTGTTTTTATATCTTCCTTAGGAAGATTTTTTTTCTCATTTATCAAATATTCTTCCACATTATTTTGGGGGGCTGGTTTATTTTTTAAATTATTTTTCCACTTAGTATCTTAATTTTTAAATTTTTTGAAAAAATTTTAAAAGATATTTAAATTACATATAAGTTACATAAAAATATAGGGGATTCACATATGTCCCCCTTCGTACACCTCTCATATTTTCCCACATTAACAACATCTTTCATTAGTGTGGCACATTCGTTACAGGTGATGAAAACATTTTGAAGCATTGTCACTAAGCATGGATTAAAGTTTACATTGTAGTTTACACTCTCTTTTGCACAATTTTGGAGGTTATGGCAAGATATGTAATGAGCTGTACCTGTCATTGTAATATCATTCATTACAACGTAATTTCCTGAAAAAGCCCCCATGTTTCAACTGTCTTTCCCTGTCCCTGCCCTCAGAACTTCCAAGGGCCACTGCCTCCACATGATATAATTTCTTCCATTGCTAGAATCACAATAAGTCTATAGTAGAATACCAGTTATCCTACTTTAGTCCATAGTTCATTCCCCAATCCTAAGGATTCTGGGATGGTAATGCCCACTCCCCCTCTAATTGAGAGGAGACTTCGAACCCATGAAACAGGTGGATGCAACGTTCTTGCTTGCAGTTGTACACTTTTTCCATTCCTTAGGATGGTTGTTGTCCATCATCTCCTTGTTAGTTGTCCAATGAAATGGAGAGTAGGTTTTGCAACTCTTTTGAGATTCAGGGCTCAATTGGCACATGGAGAGACCAAAGGTTTAAGTCTCTTGGGCATACACCTTTCAATCCTAGTACTATTTATAGGTTCAAATAGAAGGATCAGAAGAATCATGTTGAGGGAAATCACAACCGAGTCCAACACTCTCACATGGGGGAGCATAAGTTCCTAAGTAGGGCCCACTGGCAATGCCTCAAACTCCTGAACTATCTGCCCTCACTATAGTGTCTGCATGTTTCCAGAGCCCTCGAGAGCCCCATTATTTAAGGTAGTATTTACATTGGCAGTCAATGAGATCCTGCTGTAATATGCATAAGCGTAACCTCTGGAATGACCTCCTGACTCAATTTGAAGACTCTTAGCCATATAAACTAATTTGTATTTACCTTTCACCCCTTTTGCTCAAGATCTTTTTCCAGTTACATTGCTAGTTGGTGCTTGGTAGTAATCCCTCAGTGCCAGGAGGGTTCATCACCAGGAGTCATGTTCCATGCTGGGGGGAAGGTAATGCATTTATATGCTGAGTTTGGCTTAGAAGAGGCCGCTTGAGCAACAATGATGTTCTCAAGAGGTAACTCTTAGGCACCCTATAATACTAGGTTAAGTTTCAATTTCAAGAGTAAAGGTTCATAAGAACTGTAGTCAATATTAAGGGCCCACCAATGGACCATCATCCTTCACTGGTCATTGTCCCTGTACTCAGGGGATTCTTGTTCAATTAGAGAATGTGGAAGAGCTCCCAAGGGTGGGAATTTGATATTCTTTCAGTTACTGTGTAAATCTACAACCAAAGTGACAATGTCCCATGAACAAATGAACACATTTATATGCCTTCTATGTATGCCCAGGTGACCCTGTTCCTATATATCCCCCATCACTGACACCCCACGTAAATGATCCTCCCCTGTCATAATTGTAACACTACTGTGATCCAAAACTTCTTCAAAAATGAAGCCAACAAAGTAGCCAAATATAATTAATAAGAAAATGAAATATGATATTATTAAAAATAGGAAATAAATTCAAAACATTTTTAAAAAATAAAACAATAAAGATTTGGAGTAACAGAAGATAAGGAAAAATATTTTTTTGATATTACCTATTTCATAGCTGTAAGACCTATTGTCTTGTAGGTATAGTGGAATTTTTTTTCCATTTATTCCCTAATGTCTTACTTTTTTCATTTTGTATTCAAAGAAGTTTTAGGTTACAGATAAGTCACATACAGAATATAGGATTTCCCATATACTCAACTTCTTCCCCTTTTTCCTTTTCCCCTATTAATAACGTTTTATATGTGGATGGTTCTTTTGTTATAATTGAAGTACAAATATTGAAACATAGCTACTAACCATTGTCAACGGTTTATGTAATGGTTTACAGTTTGAACCACACACTATTATAAATATTGATGAAATTTGATAAGGGCCTATATCCATCATTGCAAGATCTTGTAGAACACTTCCATCACCCCCGAAATACTCCATGTTCCATCTATTTTATTCCTCCCGCTCACTCCCCCCTGATCCATGGCAACCACCTGACTTCATTCTGTGAAGAAAGAGATTCATTGTTATTTGCAACAACTTTGAGGGCTTGGCATACTGTTCTGTCCTCCCCTATTAGGCACTGCCTATGCTCTTGAGAGCCTGAGGACTGAGCAGCACTCCTCAGGATGGGATTCCAACACCTTGCTGCTCATTATGTGGGTCTCCACCCACTGATACAACCCATTATGACAAGATGAACACTCGCACACTCCCTGGAGTCCTGCCCCAAGTGCCTCCCTTCCCAAATCTGCCCATGTGGGTGTTGGCTCACAATCTTCTTCTCCCTTTCTAACCCTTGTAAACCTATCTTCCAGACTTTAGCTCTGTGACTCTGCTCAATTTACTTAATTCATATCAGTGAGGTCATGTAATATTTGTCCTTCAGTGCCTAGCTTGCTTCACTCAACATAACATCTTCAAGATTCATCCATGTTATCCTATGTGTTAATAATGCCTTCTTCTTACAGCTGAGTAATATTCCATTTTATGTATATACCACAATTTGTTTATCCATTCATCTGTTGATGGGCATTTGTGTTGATTCCAACTTTTGGCAATAGTGAGTAATGCCACTATGAACATTGGTGTGCATATGTCTGTTCATGTCCTTGTTTTCAATTCTTCTGGTTATATACCCAGCATTGGAATTGCTGGATCATATGGCAGTTCTATAGTTAGCTTTCTGAGGAACTGCCAAACTGTCCTCCTTCACAGCTGCACCCACCATCAGTGGATGAGGGTTCCCATTCCTCCACATCCTCTCCAACACTTGTAGTCCTCTGTTTTTTTAATACCCACTAGTCTAATGGGTGTAAGGTGATATCTCAATGTAGCTTTGATTTGCATTTCCCTAATAGCTAGTGATGTTGAGCATCTTTTCATGTGGGTTTTAGCCATCTGTATTTCTTCTTTTGAGAAGTGTTTATTCAGATCACTTGCCCATTTTTCAAATGCATTGTTTGTCTTTTTATTTTTGAGGTATAGGATTTCTTTATATATGCTGGACATTAGGCCCTTATCAGATATATGTTTACCAAATATTTTCTATCATTAAGATGGCTGCCTTTTCACTTTCTTTTTTTTTTCAGACATAAGTCCCCTTTAATATTTACAAGAAAAGAGAGTTTAATATTATTAATAATTATACCAACATTCACGGAGGCTGAATATGACAAGGATAAGGGTGTACTATGATCACAAGAAGTCTTTTCATACTTCCCACATGGTTTTATATTTCAACAAAGGTCAGTCACCAGAACCAAATTTATTCTTAACAAGTAGAATTTTTATGTCCATCCAATGAAAGAGTTTCTTACATCTTCCTGGGCCTAATCACATTTAGATGGGAACACAAACTCCAACCAAGATCTTCATCTCATACATTCACATGTGATGCCAAATGTTCATATGCTGCCCAATTTTTTTTAAGGGCGATGTAGATGAGGAAGTTCTGTGTAGAAGAGAGCATGACTTTGCAGCATCTTCCATTTCATTTCCCCTGGATCCACCTTCAGTGTGAGGCCCTCGATCTGGAACATTACTGTCTCCCACTTCCAGCTACTGCACTTAGCTCTATAACTTTTTACTTTCTTGACAAACTACTTTGAGGTGAAAAGTTTTTAATTTTGAGGAGGTCCCACTCATCTATTTTTTTCTTTTATTGCTTGTGCTTTGGGTGTAAAGTTCAATAAGCCATTTCCTAATACAAGATCTTGTAGATGCTTCCCTAAAATTATCTTCCAGGATCTTTATGGTCGTGGCTCTTATATTTAGATCTTTGATCCATCTTGAGTTAAGTTTTGTATAAGGTGTGAGATGATGTTCCTCTCTCATTCTTTTGGATATGGACATCCAGTTCTCCAAGCAGCATTTGTTGAAGAGGCCATTCTTTCCCAGATGAATGGGCTTGGTGGCCTTGTCAAATATCAGTGGACTGTATATGTGAGGACATATATCAGAAATTTCAATTTGGTTCCATTGGCCAGTATGCCAATCCTTGTGCCAATGCCATGCAATTTTGAGCACTGCAGCTTTGTAGAATTTTTTGAAGTCAGGTAGTGTGATACCTCCAATTTCATTTTTCTTTTTCAATATCTCTTTACCTATTTGGCACCTCTTGCCCTTCCAAATAAATTTTGTAGATAGCTTTTCCAGTTCAGTAAAACATACTGTGGTGAATTTTATTGGGATTTCATTAAATCCTTAGATCAATTTGGGTAGGCTAGACATCTTAATGATGTTTAGTCTTCCTATCTATGAACAGTGAATATTCTTCCATTTATTTAAGTCTTCTTTGATTTCCTTTAACACTACTGTGTAGTTCTCTGTGTACTAGTTATTTACATCTTTATTTAAATTTATTCCTTGGTATTTCATTCTTTTAGTTGCTGTTGTAAATGGGATTTTTTCCTTGAATTCCTCCTCAGATTGCTCATTGTTGGTGTACAGAAATGCTATTGATTTTTTCACATTTATATTATAATGGGCCACATTACTGAACTCATTTATAACCTCTAGAAGCTTTGATGTAGATTTCTTATGTCTTTCCAGGTATAGGATCATATAATCTGCAATGAGTGAACTTTTTACCTTGTCCTTTCCAATATGGATGATTTTTATATCTTTTTCTTGCATAAGTAGTCAAGCAAGTACTGCTAACACAATGTTAAATATAAGAAGTGACAGAGGGTATCCTTGTCTTGTTCTAGATCTTAGAGGGAAAGCTTTTAGTGTTTCACAATTGAATATGATGTTAACTGTGGGTTTTTCATATATACCCTTTATCATATTTAGGAAGTTTCATTCTATTCCTATCTTTTGAAGTGTTTTTATCAGGAAAGGGTGCTGTATTTTGTCAGATGCTTTTTTTGCATCTATAGAGATGATCATGTGATATTTTTTCTTTCAATCTGCTTATGTGGTGTATTACATTGATTGATTTTCTTATATTGCACCATCCTCACATAGCAGGGATGAAACTCAGTTGGTCATGGTGTATAATTCATTTGATGTTTGTTGAACACAAATAGCAAGTACTTTGTTGAGAATTTTAGCATCTAGGTTCATTAGAGAGATTTGTCTATAGTTGTCCTTTCTTGTGGCTTCAGTGTTAGGTGTTTCCAGAACTAAATTTGGTAGAATTTGCCCGTGAAGCCATCTGGCCCTAGGCACTTCTTACTTAGGAGGTTTTTGGTGATTAATTCTATCTCATTGACTGTGATTGGTCTGTAGAGTTCATCAATTTCTTCTTTTGCCAATGTTGGCAGCTTCTGTGTTTCTAGGAATTTGTCCATTTCATCTAAATTATCCATCTTGTTGGGATACAATTTTTCAAAGTATCATCATAATACTCTTTATTTCTGTGGGGTCAATGGTAATATCCCCTTCCTTGTTTCTTACTTTATGTATTTGCATCATCACTCCTTTTTTTCTTCATCTAGCTAAGGGCTTGTCAATTTTCTTAATCTTTATGAAGAACCAGCTTTTGGTGCTGTGCAAAATTTTTAGTGCTTTCTTAATTTCAATTTCATTTAGTTCTGTTCAAATCTTTGCTATTTCTATCTTTCTACTTCCTTTGTGATTAGTTTGTTTTTTTGTTTTTGTTTTTCTAATTCCTCCAGATGTGCCATTAGGTCTTTAATTTTAGCTCATTCTTCTTTTTTAACATAAGCATTTATGGCTATGAATTTCCCTCTCAGTACAGCATTTGCTTTATCCATTGGTTTGATATATGATGTTATCATTTTCATTCTTTCAAGGTAGCTACTGATTTCTTTTGAAATTTCCTCCTTGACCCCCTGTTGGTCTAAGAGTGTGTTGTTTAATTCCCATATGATTATGCCTAATTTGGTTCTCTGCCCCTTACTGATTTCCAGCTTAATTCCATTTTGGTCAGAGAGTTTACTTTGTATAATTTTGGTCTTTCTGAATTCATTGAGAATTGTTCTGTGGCCTAACATATGGTCTATCCTGGAAAGCTATCCACATGCACTCAGAAAGAAAGTATATCCCTCTTGATGTGGGTGTAATGTTCTGTATATGTCTATTTGGCCAGATTCTCTAATGTATTATTCAAAGTCTTTGTTTCTTTATTGATTCTATATTGAGAAGTTATGTCTAATGGTGATAATGTGTATTAAATCCTCACTATAATTGTAAAGGCATTTAGTTTTCCAGTTAATTTTTCCAATGTTTGCCTTATGAAATTTGGGGTACCCTGATTAGGTACATAAATGTTTATGATTGTTATTTCTTTTTTAAATATTAGCACTTTTATTAATATATAATGTCCTTATTTTTCCCTTACAATAGTTTTGGAATTAAAGTCTACTTTGTCAGATATTAGTATATGTAATTCTGCCTTTTTTGGTTATTGTTTGCATGTAAAATAGTTTTCTAAGCATTCACTTTCAGCCTCCTTACATCCCTGTGTCTAAGGTGGGTTTCTTATAGACAGAATATAGATGGGTCATATTTCCTTATTCATTCTGTCAATCTGTGTTTCTTGACTGGTGAGTTTAATCCATTATAATTCAGTGTTATTACTATCAAGGAATTACTTACATTAGAAGTATTTTATTTAGGTTTATGTATGCAATTTGTTGTTCCTAATTCTCTTTTTATTTTTTAGTTGTTCTTATACTCTCCTCTAACTCTCTGTCTCCTGTTTTTTCCTTTTGACCACCAGAACTCCCTGTAGTATTTCTTGAAGAGCAGGTTTCTTAATGACATATTCTTTTAATTTCTGTTTATCTGTGAATATTTTGAACTCTCTCTCAGTTTTGAATGCTAGCTTTGCTGGATTGAGAATTCTTGGCTGGAAGTTTTTTTTTTTTTTTTTTTTTTTTTTTTTTTTTTCTTTTTGCAACTTAACTATGTCATGTCACTGCCTTTTTGCTTCCATGGTTTCAAATAAGAAATCAGCACTTAATCTTATCAAGATTCCTTTGTATGTGATGGATCTCTTTTCTCTTGCTGCTTTCAGTATTCTCTTTGTGTTTGAGCATTGGACAATTTGACAATTATATGTCTTGGAGTAGGCCTGTTAGGATTCATAATGTTTGCAGTGTGCTGGGCTCCATGGACATGCTCACCCATCTCCTTCAATAGGCTTGGAAGGTTTTCCACCATTATTTCCTCCAACATATCTTTTGTCCCATTTCTCTTCTTTTCTCCGTCTGCGATGCCTATAGTGCATATGTTTTGTGTGTTTCATGTTGTTATTCAAATCCCATATTCCCTGCAGGCTGTTTTCTTTTTATCTATCTGTTCTGCTATCTGTTTGATTTCAAATATACTGTGTTTCACACTGCTGATTCTTTCCTCTGCCTGTTAAAATCTGCTGTTATATACTTCCAGGGCATTTTTTTATTCATTACATTGTGCCACTCATCACCAGCATATCCATTATATTTTTAATTATATTTATGATTTCTTCAGTATGTTCTTCCAGGGGTTCTTTTTCAAAATATTTAAAATTACTTTTTATTTTTTAAAAGATGCTTAGCTTACGTAAATGTTACACAAAAGATATAGGGATTTTCATATGCCCTACTCCCCACACGTCCCACACTCTCTCACATGAACATCCTTCATTAGTGTGACACATTCATTACAATTGACAAACACATCCTGGGGCTTTGCCACAAAGCATGGACATAGTTCGCATTGTAGTCGACATTCTCTCCCACAAAGTTCTGCATGTTATATGATGATATAAAATGGTCTATATCTGCTGTTGCAATGTCACTCAGGAAGATTCCCAAGCCCCCAAAAAGCCTCCATATTACAACTGTTTTTTCTTCTCCCTGCCCCCAAAACCTCCAGTGGCCACTGGCTCCACATTAATGTTGTAATTTTTTCCGATTGCTAGAGTCAAAATATGTCTATAGTAAAATACCAGTTTAGCCAATCTAGTCCATAACTCTTACCCCAATCTGGAGGATTCTGGGATGGTAATGTCCACTCCACCTCCAATTGAGAGGAGGCTTATATCCCATTGGAAAGATCAATAGGACTATACTGCCTAGAGTTGCAGACTCTCTCCATTCACTGTTATGACCATTGTTCATCATCATCTCCTTTTTAGTTGTCCTGGGTGAGTCCAGTGAGCTGTAGAGTAGGTGTTGCAACACTGCTTAGGTTCCAGGCCCAGCTGAGACATGGGCAACCCAAAGACTTGAGTTTCTGGATGAATACCTACAAACTTCAGGACCAAGTATAGGTTTAAATACAAGGGACAGATGAGCCATGTGCAAGGAAAACATAATGGAGTGCAACATTGTCACTCTCAGGAGAACAAACTCCAAAGAAGGGCCCATTGGCAAGGCACCAAACTCCAGAGCTATCTACCCTGACCAAAGGACGTAGGTGTCTCCAGAGTACTCAGGAGCCTCATTATTTGTGGTGATATCTACTTCAGAATTCTATGAGATCCTACTGACATGTGCAAAAGCGTTACCTCTGTGATGACCTCCCAACTCATTTTGAAGTCTGTAAGCCATATAAACTCATTTATCTTTGCGTTTTCCTCCTTTTATTCAAGGTCTTTCCAGGCACATTGCCAGTTGGCACTTGGTAGCAATCCCTTGGTGCCAGGGAGGCTCATCCCTGAGAGTCATGTCCCACACTGGGAGGATGCATTCATATGCTGAATTTGGCTTAAAGAGAGCCACATTTGAGCAACAAGGAGACTCATAGGAGGCAACCCTTAAGCATATTATAATAATAGGCTAAGTTTCCATTTCAAGAGCAAAAACTCATAAGACTAGTCATCAATATCAAGGGCCCATCAGTGGATCATTCTCTTTTGTCAATCATTGCCCCTGCATTTGGAGGACTGTTGCTATTCCCCTAGAGAATGTGGCAGAGCTCCCCAGGATGGTAACTCAACATTGTCTCATTTATTGAGTAATTCTCCACCCATTGTGACAGTGCCCCATGAACATTTCATCATTGCTATATACCTTATATTTATGCATAGGTGAATTTCCTCCCATGCATCCCCCATCCCTGACACCCCACACCAATGATCTTCCCCCGCCCCAGTTGTAACCCTTCTGTGATCCAAAGCTCCTTCAAAGATGAAGCCATTACAAAAGCTGAATACAATTAAAAGGAAAATGAAATAACAATGATAAGTTTAAATGTAAGAGATAAAACATAGAATTTTTTTTTAAAAAAACCAAAAATAAAATAAAATTAAAGGTTGGGATATTAAAAAAATGAAAAATATTTTTAAAAATGTTTTTTGACCTTTTCCCTTTCATCACTGCAATATCTGGTGTCCAGTCTGTACCGTGTCACCTTCCCCCTCTCATTTCCCAATGTCTCACTATTTTTCATTTTGTTTTCAAAGAAGTTTTAGGTCACAGCAATGTCACACACAGAATACAGGAGACTCTCATATACCCAACATGCTCCCCCTTTCCTCCCCCCCATATTAATACCTTTTTATATGTGGATGGTAGCATTGTTATAACTGACATACAAATAGTGAAACATAGCTACTAAACATTGTCAATAATTTACACTATGGTTTACAGTTTTGATCTTACAATTTTATAAATTTTGATGATATTTACCAAGTCCTGTGTCCATCACTGTATGGTAATGAAGAACATTTCCACTGAACACTAAATGCCCCCTGTTTGATCTATTCTATTTCTCCCTACCCATCCCCCCGTGGCCCACCATGAACCCCTGGGTTGACTAGTTGGATGACAAGATTCATAGTTACATGTAACAAGAGGCCTTGAAACACTGGTGGAATCACTGAATCATATGTAACTTTTATAGTTAAGTTTTTGATGAATCGACAAACTGCCCTCCATAGTGGCTGGGCCATTTTACAGTCCCACCAGAAGTGGATGAGGGGTCCCTTTCTTCCATATCCTCTCCAACACTTATAGTCTGCTGTTTTTTTAATAACCGCCAGTCTAATGAGTGTAAGATGTAGTTCTGACTTGCATTTCCCTCATAGCTAGCAATGTTGGAGCATCTTTTCATGTGTTTTTAGCCATTTGTATTTCTTCCTCAGAGAAGTGTTTTTCAGGTCATTTGCTCATTTTTTTAAATGGGTTGTTTGCCTTTTTATTTTCAAGGTGTAGGATTTCTTTATATATGCAGGTTATTAGGCTGCTATCAGTTATATGGTTGACAAATATTTTCTCCCATTAGGTACGCTACCTTTTTACTTTCTTAATAATGTCCTTTGAGGAACACAAGTTTTTAATTTTAAGAACCCCATTTATCTATTTTTTCTTTTGCTGCTCATACTTTGGGTGTGAAGTTCATGAAACCATTTCCTATTACAAGGTCCTGTAGATGCTACCCCACATTATCTTCCAAGGTCTTTATGGTCTTGGCTCTCATATTTAGATCTTTGATCCATCTTGAGTTAATGTTTGCATAAGTTATGAGATGGTATTCTTCTCTCATTCTTTTGGATATAGATATCCAGTTCTCCAAGCACCATTTGTTGAAGAGGCCATTCTCTCCCAACTCAGTGGGCTTGGTGGCCTTGTCAAATATCAGATGACTGTATATGTGAGAATCTATATCGGAACTCTCAATTCAGTTCCATTGTTCAGTATTCTATCCTTGTGCCAATACCATGCAGTTTTGATCACAGTAGCTTTGTAATATGTTTTAAAGTCAGGTAGTGTGATACCTCCAACTAAATTTTTCTTTTTCAATATGTATTTGGTGATTTGGGACTTCTTACCCTTCCAAATAAATTTTGTAGTTAGTTTTTCCAATGCGTTAAAAAATACACTGTTGATTTTTATTGGTATTGCATTAAATCTGTAGATTACTCTGGGTAGGATAGACATCTTGATGATGTTTAGTCTTCCTATCCATGAGGGAATATTCTTCCATTTATTTCTTTGATTTCCTTTAACAATGTTGTGAAGTTTTTTGTATATAAGTCCTTTACATCTCTAGTTAAATTTATTCCTAGGTGTTTGATACTCTTAGTTACTATTGTAAACGGTATATTTTTCTTGATTTCCTCCTCAGATTGCTTGTTATTGTTATACAGAAATGCTACTGATTTTTGAGCATTGATCTCATAGCCAGCGACTTTACTGAACTCATTTATAAGTTCTAGAACCTTTGTCATAGATTTCTCCGGGATTTCTATGTATAGGATTATGTCATCTGCAAATACTGAAATTTTTACTTCTTCCTTTCCAATTTGGATGACTTTTATATCTTTGTCTTGCCTCAGTGCTCTAGCAAACACATCTAAGACAATGTTAAATAGGAACAGTGATAGTGGGCATCCTTGTCTTGTTCCCGACCTTAGAGGGAAATTTTTAGGATTTTTAGTATTTCACCATTGAAGATGATGTTGACTCTGGGTTTTTCATGTATACCCTTTAGCATTTTCAGATAGCATCCTTCTATTATTATCTTTTGCAAAGTTTTTATCAGGAAAGTGTGCTGTATTTTGTTGAATGCTTTTTTGTATATAGAGAGATGATCATGTGATTTTTTTTTTTTTCAATTTGTTTATGTGGTGTATTACATTGATTGATTTTCTTATGCTGAACCATCGTTGCACACACGGGATGAAACCCACATGGTCATGGTGTACAATTGGTTTGATATATTGTTGAATGCAATTCACAAGTATGTCATTGAGGATTTTAGCATCTAGGTCCATCAGAGAGATTGGTGTGTAATTTTCCTGTCTTGTGGCATCTTTGGTTTTGTTATTAAGGTAATGTTGGCATCATAGAATGGTTTAGGCAATGTTCCTTCCACTTCTATTTTTTTGAAGAGCTTAAGCAGGATTGGTGCTAGCTCTTTCTGGAATGTTTGACAGAATTCACCTGTGAAGTCATCTGGTCCTGGGCTCTTCTTAGTAAGAGATTTTTGATGACCAATTCTATCTCTTTACTTGTAATTGGAGTGTTGACTTCATCAATTTCTTCTTTAGTAAATGTAAGCTGCTTATGAGTTTCTAGGAATTTGTCCATTTCCTCTAAATTATCATTCTTGTTGGCAAATAATTTTTCAAAGTATCCTCTTATCATACTATTTATTTCTGTGGACCAGTGGTGATATCCCCTTGCTCATTTCTAATTTTGTGTATTTCTATCTACTCTCTCTTCTTCTTTCTTAGTCTATATAAGGGTTTGTCCATTTTTCTTAATCTTCTCAAAGAACCAGCTTTTGATTTTGTTTATTTTTTCTGGTACTTTCTTATTTTCTATTTCATTTAGTTCTGCTCTAATCTTTGTTATTTCCTTCTTTCTACTTCCTTTGGGGCGAGTTTGTTGTTGTTTTTTCAATTCCTTTAGGTGTGCAGACTGGTCTTCAATTTTAGCTCCTTCTTCTTTTTTAATATATATAAATTTATGGCTATGAATTTCCCTGTCAGCACAGCTTCAGCTGCATCCCATAGGTTTTGATATGTTGTGTTGTCATTTTCTTTTGATTCAAGGTAGTTCCTGATTTCTTTTGAGGTTTCCTCCTTGACCCATTGTTTGTCTAAGAGTGTTTTGTTTAACTTCCATATCTTCATGACTATTCTGGTTCTCTGGGCCTTACTGATTTACAATTTCATTCCATTGTGGTCAGAGAAATTACTTTGTATAATCTCAATCTTTCTGAATTCATTGACAGTTGTTTTGTGGCCTAGCATGTGGTCTATCTTGGAATATGATCCGTGTGAACTTGAGAAGAATGTATATCCTGCTGACATTGTTTTAGCATTCTGTATATATATATTAGGTCCAGATCCTCTAATGTATTATTCAGAGTCTTTCTTTTTTTCTTTATTGATTCTCAGTTGAGATGTTCTATCTAATGGTGATAATGGTGTATTAAAACCCCCAATATAATTGTAGAGGCATTTATGTCTCCACAAAGTCTTTCCAGTGTTTGCCTCATGTATATTGAGGCACCCTGATTAGGTGCATAAATGTTTATGATTGTTCTTTCTTCCTGAAAGAATACACCTTTTACTAATGTATAGTGTCCATCTTTGTCTCTCACAATAGTTTTTCATTTAAAGTCTTTTTTTCCGATATTAGTACAGCTACTCCCACCCTTTTGTTGTTGTTGTTGGCTTCTAAAACTGTTTTCCAGCCATTCACTTTCAGCCTCCTTGAATTCCTGGGTCTAAGGTGAGTTTCTGTTAGACAACATATAGATGGGTCATATTTCCTTATCCGTTCTGCCAATCCATGTCTCTTGACTGGTGAGTTTAATCCATTAACATTCAGTGTTATTACTCTCAAGGAATTTCTTACATCAGCCATATTTTCTTGGGTTTATGTATGTCATATGTTGTTTTTATTTCTCTTTTTGTCATTTTAGTTGTTCTAACACACTCCTCCAACTCTCTTTCTCCTGTTTTTCCCCTTCAACCAGTAGAACTTCCTTTACTATTACATAAGGGTAGGTTTCTTATTGGCATGCTTTCTTAATTTCTGTTTATCTGTGAATATTTTGAACTCTCCATTATTTTTGAATGCGAGCTTTGTTGGATAGAGTTCATGGCTGGAAGATTTTTTCTTTCAGTACTTTGACTATGTCATACCACTGTCTTCTTGCCTCCATGGTTTTAGATGAGAAATCAGCACTTAATCTAATTGAGCTTCCCCTGAATGTGATGTTCTCTTTTCTTTTGCTGTCTTGAGTATTTTATCTTTGTCTTGAACACTGGACATTTTAACAGGTATATATCTTGCAGTATACCTGTTAGGAATTATACTGTTTGGGGTACACTTTTCTTCCTGTACATGTACAAACATCTCCCTTAATTGGGTTGGGAAGTTTTCAGCCATTTTATTTCCTTCAACACTCTTTCTGTTCCCTTTCCCTACTGCTGGGATACCTATAATGCATATGTTGTGTGTTTGATGTTATTGTTTAAATCTTTAAGTCCCTGCCAGATTTTTTCCATCTTTTTCTCTACCTTTTCTACTATCTGTTTGATTTCAGATGTACTGTCTTTCACATCACTAATTCTTTTTTCTTCCTGTTCAAATCTGCTGTTATGGGATTCCAGTGTCTTTGATTTATTGGATTTTGCCATTCATTACTATCATATCCATTATCTCTTATGTATGTTTACAATTTCTTCAGTATGTTCTTCCAGTGTCTTCTTAATATCGTTAA
This sequence comes from Cabassous unicinctus, assembly GCA_029593785.1. Lineage (NCBI taxonomy): Eukaryota > Metazoa > Chordata > Mammalia > Cingulata > Chlamyphoridae > Cabassous > Cabassous unicinctus. The sequence goes on along the minus strand of JAQZBX010016285.1, from coordinate 12,615 downwards.
TCTCCCTTCACTTCATTAAGTTTGTCCATGATATTTGTTTGGACAGCTTTGATTAGTTGTTCATTGTTCTGCATCTCTTCCTGGTTTTTAGTTTGTTCATTGGACTGGTCCATGTCTTAGTGTTTCTTAGTATGGTTTGCAATTTTTTGTTGCCCTCTGTTCATCATTTATCTTGGTGGGTTTATTCAATTGATTAGCTTCTCTCTCTGCTCTAGATTTTTGTTTACCTGCTGGTTTTGTGTGTGTTTTAAATTTTTCTTTGACACTTTGCTCTTCTTGTTCTATATCCTTGTTGTTTTTTATGTTCTGGTTTTATCTTGAGCAATCTATCTCCTTGTCCAGGTCCCTCCAGATTGATGCCCCAAAGGCTCCTGCTCCATGGGCTCCCAGACAGGATCACTCAGACAGGATCCTGCCCCCAGTCAGCCATCTTTTGTGAAAGAGATGGTGAGTGCCCACTTAAACTGATTCCATCTTGACCCAACTCCTGGTATTTTTTTCTTTATTTCCTCATCAGATTGCTCTTTATTGGTGTACAGAAATTCTACTGATTTTTGAGCATTGATCTTATAGCCTGCAACTTTACTGAACTCATTTATAAATTGTAGAGGCTTTGTTGTAGGATTCTCGGGGCTTTCTAAGTATAAAATCATGTCATCTCCAAATAGTGAGATTTTTACTTCTTCCTTTCCAATTTGGATGTCCTTTATATCTTTTTCTTGCCTCAGTACTTGAGGAAGTACTTGAAAGTCAATGTTAAATAGGAGTGGTGATAGTGAGCATACGTGTCTTGTTCCCAATCTTAGAAGGAAAGCTTTTAAGATTTCACCATTTAAGATGATGCTAGCTGTGGTTTTTTCATATATACCCTTTATCATATTCAGAAAGTTTCCTTATTTTCCTGTCTTTTGTATTGTTTTTATTAGGAAAGTTTGCTGTATTTTGTCAAGTGTTTTTCTGCACCTATAGAGAGGATCATGTGATTTTTTTCTTTCAATCTGTTTAAGTGGTGTATTACATTCATTGATTTCCTCTCTAAGAAACTTTTTATTTTACTAACAAATAAACAATTCACAATTTCCCATTTAAAAAGCTAGTGTTGGTATACAAAACTGATATACTCAGAAAAGGGGAAATCAAGGAAGAAGAAACACAGTAACCAAGAATCAAGCCAATAGCACCTTGAGGAATTTATCTCTTCATCCCACTCCCTCCAGATAAATGCCCTGAAGCCTCCTACTCTGTGTGTTCCCAAAATAGCTCACTCAGGCAGCATCTTGCCCCGTCTCAGCTGTTTTTTTGTGAGACAGATCTGCCTATGTTCCTTTGAAAGAAAGAAAATTAGGACCCAAGAAAAAAGAAGAGATAGGACGACAAAAAGAATAATAATAATAGTAATAGTAAAAGGTAGGAGAGCAAACAAACAAGAGTAAGGAAACTGAAAAAATAACAAGGGTAAGGAGCACTTAGGAATAGGATTAAGAAACTGCAATAGAATCAAAAAACAGAATAGAGAAAACATATATAGAATGAATTAAAATGCTGGAATGGTGAGAAAGGGGGAAAGAAAACAGAAAAGAGAGAAAGAAAAAAGTAAAAATGAGAAAGTATACAGAGAAAAAGGGAGAGAGGGAGAAATACAAACAAGAAAAATTAGAGACCAAATAGAAGTGGTGGAATGAAAGAACAACAACAGAAAACAAAAGATATAGAGATGAAGGAGTGAAAAGAAATAGCGTAGGTAGAATAGATGAGTAACCAAAAGAATAAAAAAAAGAAAAAGCAAGCATATAAAGAAAAGGAGGGGATTCAAAATGAGCAAGAAACAAGACAGCTGCAATTCATTTTTCAAAAAGAAGGAGACAGAAGAAAAAAAATTAATAAACATCAAAAAAAGCCTTCTTTTCTAGTCCCCTAAGGATCTTCTCAGGTTGCTGGTGTTACTCAATCACTCACCCTGCAGGCTGCCCTCTGTAGGTTTTGAACTGGGTTTTAGTGAGTAAAGTAAGAGAAATAAAAGTAATGAACTTTTTTTAAAAAATAAGAGATCCCGTAAAATCTAGTACAAAGAAAATGTCTACATGTTCCCTGTCATAAAGTTTCAGCTGGATGCTTGGTAACCTGGTGGATCTCTTCTCATGGAATGGCCAGGACTTGAACCAGTGACCTCAGGTATGTTAGACGGCAATTTTCCCACTGAGATATTCTGGGAACTTGGGTAGATTAGCCTTTCAGAAGGCTATCCGCCCCTTTTCCTTTGGCAGGTTAGATCCCCTGCAGTCAGCTGAAGTGGTGCTGATCACTGCTTGTGTGTACCTTCTCTCTGATGTAACTCCTCTCTTTACCTAGGTGGCTGGGTGTGACTGCCAGCCTGAGATGATCCCCCTCACTTCTCCCTGTGGAGTCAGTGTACCTTCCAATATTCAAGGGGTCCCAGCTGGCTCAACTCGTTGCAAAAATAAATCTCTCTCCACTCTCTGAGACCCTTCCTCCTCTCAGGGAATCTGCCATCACACTCCCTTTTGGAGCACGGGGCCTGGGTCTCCACCTAGTCTGTCCACCCAGAGGGCTGGGTGTGTGTGCTCCTTCCAGTCACTGTGGTAAGCAAGCCCAAATTATTCCTGGATTCCCTATCTGTCCAGTACCCTCCTAGATGACTCAGAGTACCTTTCTGTGGAGATAGACATCTGCTCTACTCTCAGTTAAATACAATTTGCCCTCATTTAATGTATTGGGGGTGGGAGAGGGGAGCTTTTCCCAGCAGCTGGGAGGTTTAATACATCCCAATTATTTGTTTTGGCTTTTTCATGTCTCTGACCCTCTCTCTTCTGGGAGTTGGTAAGCAGTGTCCTGGTTTGCTGTTTCCCAAAGCAGGTCCCCACAGCAGCCTCTGGATTTTTATTTGTTGTTTTAGTTAGAGCTAAGATTTATATATCTAACCTGTGAGCCATGTTCCCACAATCCTCCCTCCAGTGTCATCTTAATATCCTTTATCTCTTCCTTCACTTCATTAAGTTGAGTCATGATATTTGTTTGGACAGCTATGATTAGTTGTTCCATGTTCCGCATCTCCTCCTGGTTTTTAGTTTGTTCATTGGACTGGTCCATATCTTCCTGTTTCTTAGTACGGTTTGCAATTTTTTATTGGTGTCTTGGCATATGTTTATCTTGATGGGTTTATGCAGCTGATTAATTTCTCTCTCTACTCTAGGTTTTATTTTGTTGTTGTTTTTTGCGTGTGGTAAGGTTTCACCTGGAAACTTTATTCTTCTTATTATATTTCCTTGCTGTTGTTATGTTCCCAAGAAAAAATTAGGACCAGAGAAAAGGAAAGAGATGGGAAGAGAAAAAGATTAATAGTAATAATAATAGTAAAAGGTATAAAAGAACTCATACAAGATTTAAAACTATGAATAATTAACATGAGTAAGAAGTACAGAGGAATAAAATTTAAAAAGTGAAATAGAAACAATGAAACAAGACATTGAATACAAAATAATAGATAGAATGAATTAAAATGGTGGAATGATGAGAAGAGGAAAAGAAAAAAGAAAACAAAAAAAATAGAAAAGAATGAAAGCAGAGAAAAAAGGAGAGAGAGAAATAAAAACAAGAAAAACTGAATACCAAACAAAAAAGGTGTAATAAAAGAACAACAACAGAAAAACGAAGATAGAAAGATGAAGGAGAGAGAGGAAATAAAATATGTAGAGAAAATCAGTAATCAAAACAAAATGAAAACAAAACAGGGAAACAAAAGAAGTAGAAACACAACAAACAAGAAGTAAAAGAGCAGCAACTCATTTTAAAAAAGGAGAAAGAAAGAAAAATGAACTAAAAACAAAAATAAACACAGAAAAGCAGGCTTCCCTCCTACACCCCATAAGGATCTTCTCAGGCTGCTGGTGTTCATCAATCAATCACCCTGCAGCTTGCCCTCTGCAGGTTTTGAACCAGGTTTTAGTGAGTAAAATAAGGAAAATATAAAAAGAAACTTAAAAAAAAAATTAGAGATCCAAAAAAACTAATACAAACAAATATCTATATGATCCCTGTTATAACGTTTCAGTTGGATGCCTGATAATCCGGTGGATCAATTCTCTAAAAAGAACTGGGAATCAAACCACAGACCTCGTACATGCAAGGCAGGAATTTTTCCACTGAGTTAACCTGTCTCAGGTTAGTCTTTAAGAAGGCTATCCACCACCCTTTCCCTTGGGCAGTTTATATTCCTTGCAGTTTAGTAGAGCACTGCTGTTTAAGTGCCTGTCTGTCCCTGACTCCACTCTAATCTACTTCCTTGCTCTCCCTGGGCAGCTGGGCATGACTGCCTGCCTGAGGAGATCCCCCTCCCCTCTCCCTGTCGACTTGGGGTCCCTTCTGATATTCAAGAGGGGCTCAGCTGGCCAAAGTCACTACAAAGATAACACTCTCTACTCTCTCTGACCTCTCTACCTCCCTGGGAATCCTTCCACACACTCTGTTCAGAGCTGGGAGCCAGCAGCTACAGCTATGCTATTTGCCCTGAGGGCGGGTATATATGCCTATTCCAGCCAAAGGGGTGAGCAAGTCATGATTTTCATTTGCCTTCTTTAACTTTGCAGTACCCTCCTAGATGACTCAGAACACCTTCCTGTTCTATATCAATCCAAAGCAGCTAGCAGGGAGGAAGGTATCTGCTCTCCCGTCAGTTAGATGTAATTTACCAAGGGTTTTACCCTGACTTAAAATCTCATGTGTGGGGTTGGGTAGACCTTCCTCGTGGCCAGGAGGTTTAATAACTCACAATGAGTTGTTTTCTCTTCTTCATCTCTCTGTCCCTCACTCTCCTGGGTGTTGTGAAGCAGTGTCTTGGTCTGCTGTACCCCAAAACAAGTCCCCAAGGCAGCCTAACACTCTCCATTTTTTTAGTGAAAGTTGAGCCTTATCTGCCTGACCCAATGGCCATATTCCCCAAATCTATATTACTTTTTGCATTTCATTTTTTATTTCAAATGTTTTCTGCTGATATCTTTTACATTTCAACTATTGATCAATCTGGAATTTATCTTGATTTAAGAAATTTGATAATAATTGAATTTTAGTTGTTTTTCAGAATGGCTATTTTTTTATAGTTGCATGAGTATATTTTAACCATTGATTTCAAATCCAAGGTCTCTAATCTGGGCCATTAAACTTTTATTTAATGTTCCACTTAATGCACAATATAATTGCATTTGCTCTATAATACTTTTCTTTTTGAGTTACCAGGGCCAGGCATTGAAACCAGGACCTTGTATGAAGGATGCCTGTGCTCAACTGCTTGAACCACATCCACAACTCTCTATAATACATCTTGATATCTGATAAGCCTAGTAATCACTCATTTCTACTCTTTTTCTGAATTCAGCCTATTCTTCTGTTTCAAATTAAATATAAATTTAAAATATGCTATTGTAGTCATAGTACAAAGTTCAGTTTGTATTTTCAATTAGATTTTATTTAGGAAGATTAATTTATGTAGAGTTTATATCTTTAGAGAATTAAGAATTCCTGTCCACTGAGACAGTTATTCTTATTTTGATTTGGCCAAGTTTTCCTTTATTTTCTTCAGTATTACTTTACATTTTCTTCCTATCTTACTAAATTTTATTATTTACTGCTATTGTTCTTCATCCATGATCACTAAAATGTCAGATAACACACTTGTTGTAAGAAAAATTATCTCTTTCAGGTAATAACTCCAGCCTTTGCCAAGCATCGTTTTGGAGCTGATGAGATCATCCATCTCACACTGATAGTCTAATATCACTATATAGCCATCTGCCATCTCCTGCTCTGCACAGTCATCATGTGATGACAAGTTTGTGGCATCCTCTAAGGGCAGGCCTGGGCTAGAGGCTTGGTCCATGCCAACATGAGAGTCTCTTCACAATATGACTGCCCTTATATGGCCCCAATGTCATAGATCACTTTATTTGTGACTTGGACCCTTTGTGGAAACTAGCCTCCAGGGCCACCCATACCTTTGGTCACTGTTGTTACCAATATCAGGTGCAGCTATCTGTTAAACTTCTTGTTCTTGATGGTCTCCTAGGTTGTCCTCCTATAAACATTTCAGATCTCACAGGGGAGTTTCAAAGCCCTGTCCACCTGTGTCTCTCACATCACTGTGGTCATCTTGTTATTTGTGCCATGCATATTTGTGTATCTGGGCCCACTTACCACCTTTCCCATGTTAAAACTGTGGCTGCGTTTTGTACTATCATAACTCCCATGTTAAACTCTTTAATCTACAGTTTCAGAAACAATGTTGTGAGGAGTGCTATGAGGTAGTATGGGGCAAAATTTACTTTGCAAAATAATCACAACCATATGTGATTATTAACTTGAACTTTAATGTTAAGAGAAGAGAATTTCTCAGGTCAGGACCACGTGAATACTACATGGCAAAATTACTTTGATGGTGGCATATAAGCCTTTGGAGGAAGGACCCAGGCAGGAAATTATTTATCTTTATAAAAATAGCCCATTTATATTACTTTATTGCACTTTTATTTGACAACCTTTAATGTCAGAATCAGCTAGAGTTCTTGTTAAAATTCTGATTTCCAAGAAAAAGCCCTAAAGATCATTTTTGCAGTGATTTATCTGCATTTTAAACAAATTTCACAGATGTTCCTGAAGTAGATGATCTTGTCAGACAATTTGAACAATAGTGCTATAGATGATTTTCACATGCTCAGCCAATTATTAAGGTCTTTCCTGGGAAGTACCCTTCATAGAAGAAGCTATGAGAAAAATGAAGCTCTCTAATCTTCATAAAAAAATGCAATACAAGCTCATTACCTTTACAATTGTAACACAAAAATAAAATATTCTTGGAAAGTCAGAAAGGTTTGGATTTTTATTCTCCATCTTCTCTTTCTGTACTTTCTAATCTTCTGCCACATCTGGCCTAATTCTTTCTTTTTCTGTCTCCAAAGGAAATATCTATCATTTCTTCTTGCTGCATTATTTGGTCTAAAATTCATTTTCCTTGTTAAATTAGCAGTAATTCTCATTGAGAGCCTTGTTTTAACAATTTTGGTATCTGGATGGCATGTTATGTATTATTTCTTACATGCGTTTTTTAAAGGAAAGGGTGATAGGGTTTAGTATACTATAATGGTTAAGAGCATAGAATCTGCAGTAAGACAGTCCTGAGTTCAAATTTAATTTTGCCATTTATAGTGTGAACTTTGTCAAAACACAGTCTCTTTAAGTTTCAGTCAAAGGGAATGATAGAGATATTATTAGTATCAAATCAAATAATACTTGCAATGTCTTAATACACTAGCTGTTCAAATGTTAGTTTTTGTAAACATTCCTTATTACTGGAATCTCTGAAAAGATAATAGATACCATTATAGTTAATGTAAAATTTTTCTTAAAGTCATATTTCTCTCTCCCTACTCTGAAGAATACTCTGAAATTTGACTGGCCTTGTATGAATTCTTGGGGACTGGAATGAGCTCTTCCTCTGCCATTCCTGAGATTTTCACCCCTGGTTTTCAGATCTCCATTGATCTTTTGCCTCCAAGACCTTAGACTCATGTGATTTTGGCTCTGATTTTCTCCTGACAAATCCTGTTAAGGATCATAGAGATATTTTACTATGAACCTGATATTAACAAGCATACTCTCAGAATATGAACAGATTTGAACAGTAATATTTGGTCAAAGTGGGTAGAATTGTGCAATGGTTATAAGACACTAGAGTCAAATTTCTCTGGTTTTGTATGTGATCTGGGCAAGGTTTATTTGATTGGTTTTTTTGACTTTTTTTTTTTTGTTCATCTGTTAAATGGCAGTAATAGTACCCATATCAAATTTGTTGGGCCAATTAGATGGGCTAATATATTTTAAATGCTGATAACAGTGCCTGACATATAGATCATATTTGCATGTTTTTTTTTAAAGGAAAAATTATTGACTGGTATTGACCCATTCTAGTTGGGGAAGATATGGGCTGATACCTCCTCTGGAAATATCAGGACTTCATCTTCTCTGAGTTAGACCTCTGTGGAGGTCCCTGTTTCCATAGATGAAAGGGATACCTTTTTGTATAAACAACCCTATATAACACAACTTTTTCTGTGAAATTCAACTAAGGACTTTATGTACTTTTAAGGATACTATTCTGCTTCTGCTTCTGCTTCTCTGCTCTAAACAGCACAGTTTCAGATAATGTGAAAGTATGCCTAGAGTGGAATGAACAGTCTACGGTTGAATTTCACCTTACAAGTTCTGTTAACACTGCACAGATTTTACAACCATTGTCTTATTCCAACCCTAGTTCATATGTACAATGACATGGTGGTACAAAATTCATAGGGCTATATAAAGCATTAGATGAAGCTAATGTGTGCAAATCATCCAGGAGAGTGCCTGGCATTCAGTAAGCGCCTAATAATTGTCACAAATTTATTACCTCTCGCACTTCTCCATCATCATCCGACTTATATCTAACTTTTTATAAATGCAATGACTTATTTACTATTGAATTATAGATAAACATTACATTTGGAGGCTATGAAGAACTTTCATAATTCTGATTGCAAACCTTATAAAATCAATGCAAAATGGATGAGATTAGAGTCTAAAAAATTCACCTTCAAATGTGAATGTCCCTCATATCACAATGAACTTATGAAAGACCCCAAAATTTAATGGAAATTTTATGACTATTAAGAAAGATGCAGCATGATAATATTTGAAGTAAAAGCTATTATTTATTTACTATTAATTGGAAGGCACTAAAAAGGCATTGTCTTGTTTAATCCTCATAAGAGTTTTTGAAGTAAATACTGTTATTTCTGTTTTTTAGAAGTCTTAATTGAACCATGGAAAATGTGAAAAACTTAACCAAGATCTATTCTATTAGTGAATGCCTGAGGTGGTATTTAAACTTAGTAGTTTGGATTTAGAACTTGCACTCTTAAGCACTGTGTTATTTTTCATATTAATTGCATATATCAGAGTAAAGAACACTTTTTAGTTAAAAGAGATTGGTATTAAATAAGTTAACTTATTAAAACAAAAACAGCATAGATTCAGAATGAAAAGTGCTTTAAAAATGGAATAAGTCATATGCTGGAAAGTGACTTGTAAGCAGGAGTTCTCTTCAGAGTGTGCAAAGAAGAATCAAAAGTAAAAAATGCAGTATTTATCTGCCCATGTTCAGGGAAGAGAGACATCAAGATGAAACAACATGAATAAAACCATTAGAGATGTGTTTATGATTGAGGGGAAGGGAATTTTATTTGACCTGATGAGTGTTATTATCCACTCTTCTCTATTCCAACTTAAAGATCACTAAGCAGCTTTATCCATATTCTTATTAATTCAGAACATATAAAATCAGGGTGAGAAAGATAACACAGGTACTCAAACAAACCATCTTTACCCAGTAGACTTTGTCTTTTCTGTTGGTTGCTTTTTTGGGTGGCATTTGAATTCTCCTTTGCTGCTAGGAACATCGATCTCCACATTGCGTCTTCATGGCCTGCTTTTATTTTAATTTCCACCATTTTTGCCATGTGAGAGCTCTTGCATTCACTTGAAGCAGCTGGAATAAGATGATTTTTAGAAGGAAATCTATCCACTTAGCTAAATTTACTCTAAATTATAACTAATCTTTCCATGGCCTATAATGCTTTGCCCAATTTCTCTCCATTCAAAGAAAGATTTCCATGACCTCATCCAGTACTATTCCATTCCTTGTTCACAGTGCTCCAGTTACAATAGACTTCTTCTTACCATGAGGCTTTTTTTCCAGCTCTTCTTGCTTCTGAAATGCTCCTTCTACTCTAGATCTTCAAGTTATTGGCTTACTATCATCACGCAGTCTACAGTTCAAATGTCCCATAGGCTGAGCAAATTTCCTTAAGCTCTCATTGTAAAGCCAGTCTTTATCTCCTTGAGTTATTCTATATCATATCACCTGTTACATTTTCTGCACAGTATTTTTACAATCTGATTTATCTAATTTATTTGTTTATTTTCATCTCTCTCAGCCAGAGTGTAAACTCCTTGAAAAGAGAGGCAGGGCCTTTTTTGCTCACTACTGCATTTGCAGCACCTAAACCAAATTTGGAACATAGTAAGTTAAATGCTTAATAAATACTTATTGGCCATCATCTCCACTTAACTCTTTTACAAGTAATTGCATTTGTTAAAGGACCCTTGCTAGCTGGAGTATTTCTGAAGTTGATGGCATTCCAATCTTGGTTATACATTGAAATGGGGGATTTTAGGTTGGTTTTTTATAGCATCAAGGTTCTTAGCTGAAGATGCAAAATCATCTGTAATTAATTTAACTGGAAAGTATGTATTAAATGGAATTAAGTATCTTAACAAACTTTAGAAGGGCCACAAATCAGAGTCAAGGTTGAGCCACCAGGAGCCACACGCAGAGGCTCACCTATACAGGTCTAGCAAGCTACCGGAGCTATTGCCACTGTTGACACCAAACCCTGCTGCCACTGGCTGTCTTAGTCATGATTCTCCAGGTAAACAGACCAACAGGAGGAGATTGGCAAGCCCAAATGCCATAAGGCAAGCTGCAAGCTGGGAACTGTGATGAGGTTTTCAATGAATTCCTTTGAGAAACCTTGAACCAGCCAGGAGAAACTGGCTGGCTGAAGTAGAGATGGAAATTCTCCCTTCTGTCTGCAAAAATCATCTCTTCTTCTTTTGTGGCCTTCAACTGATTGGATTAGACTTCTCTCACTGTTGAAGGCAATCCCCTCAGTTAATTGTAGATATAATCCGCTATTGATACAATCAACTTACTGAAGATTTAAATGTACAAATTCTCATCAAACTAACCATCAGGCCTGTATTTGACAAAAGAACTGGACACTATAATCTAGCCAATTTGGCATAAGAATCTAATCATCACAATCCACTTTTTGTCATCTTGGCACCCATATACATCTCCTAAGACCATACTTAATCTCTAAATAAAAATAATAACAGAAAGTTTTAGTTTCCTAGGCTGCTCAAAGCAAATATAATGAAATAGGTAATGTTAAACAATGGGAATTTATTTGCTCATGGTTTTGAGTGCAGGAAAATATCCAAATTAAGGCATCATCAAAGTGATTCATTCTTCCAGAAGACCAGTTGTCAGTGATCCTTGGCTCCTCTGAAACATGGCAAGGCACATGGTGGCATCTGCCAGTCTCTTCCTTCTCCTGTAGGTTTTGTTGTTTTCAGCTTCTTACTTTCATGGCTCTCTTTCTTTCTAAATTTCATTCTGTTTATAAAAGCTTCCAATAATAGGATTAAGATCTTCCCTGACTCCATCAAAGGGTCTTATTTACAAAGGGTTCACACCCATAAGTAAGGATTAGATTTAAGAACATGTTTTTCTGGGGTACATACAGCTTCAAACTACCAGACTGACATATTTTCAACTGATATTACTCAGTTGTCTAGTGTACACCTGGAAACAAATTAACTTTTTCTCCAGAAGACAGTGCAATTCCTAGTATAATATTCACTCTGAAACTTGATATACAATAACTTAAATACTATGACATAAAGTTAATGCAACTTATGTTGTATGAAAAGGTGATAAGATAGGAAAGAAAACAAAAAATATTTGCTTTATGAATATATGCAAAAATATTCAAAACAAAACAAAGAAATTTATTTATGACTATTTTAGTCCTTGTTTCTATAACTGGACATATAGTCATAGGTCGTATTTATAACTACCTTATTGTACTACCCATTCATTGCATGGAATTTGTTTTGGCAGTTAGGAAACTAAAACACTGGCCAAACAATAAGGCTGCTACCACTCTCCCTGACCTTAGCACCTCCCTGGCTCAGTTGAGCCTTCACCAGCATCCAGTCTGGTATAAATAATTTCCAACACACAGTTTGGACATGTGTACCTGATAGGCAGGACCCAAGTCACGTGTCTATATCCTATAGGCAAGGAGGACTGGAAAATGTATGTTATTGAATTTTATGTTTAGAAACTGTATTCAATACATGGAAAACTAATAAAATGTATAGGGTGAATTCAAAAGATTTGGGGGGCAGCCACACACCACTGATGTTTACTATAGTTCAGGTATGAGTGATCAGAATGCTTTTGTTTTATTCTATAGACATTTCTTTCTACAAAACTGAAAGGTGTTTTGTCTTTGTTTGTCCTACACATGGGATAAAAAGCAGATATAAAGAACCGCAAGAAAATGAGCAAGCAGGAGAATTATCCCAGTTGCTATCTTAGAGTTACGTTTATAATCATTTGAATATTACTGAATAATTACTATGACAGACATTGTGCTTAGTTCTGAAACATAAAAGAATAGGATAGTCTTTTACCTTCTGGCACTAGCACAGTAGCACATATGATTCAGTAGCAATTCTTAAGAAACTCTTCTTTCTTAATTTTGAGATGTTTGGCGAGGTGGAGGACTTCCTTAATTAAAAAATAAATGCCCGTGTAATGTTATTAGTCCCATTTTGAAAGAACTTAAAATAAAACCCAAATTCCTTACCAAGCCCTGTAATGTCCTGCAGTATAGTGCAGTGCATGTTTGCAACCTCTGTTTGTTCTATTCTCTCCCTTTC
>JAQZBX010016284.1:0-36645 GCA_029593785.1 Cabassous unicinctus | reverse complement strand
AAAATTGTTCAAATGATGGGGCATGGTCACGGGGGGTAGACAATTACTCAATTAATGAGGGAATCTGAATTCCCAGCCTGGAGAGCTCTGCTACATTCCCCAAGGGAGCAGCAACCGTCCCCTGACTGCAGAGGCAGTGTCTGGCAAAAGAGAATGGCCCACTGATGGGTTCTTGTTATTGAGGACTAGCCTTATGAGTATTTGCTCTTCTAATTGAAACTTAACCTACTGTTATGGGGTGCCTAAGGGTTACCACCTGAGAGCCTCCTTGTTGCTCAAATGTGGCCTCTCTCTAAGCCAAACTCAGCATTTGATTGCATTACCTTCCCCCCAACGTGGGACACGACTCCCAGGGATGAGCCTCCCTGGCAACGAGGGATTAATACCAAGTGCCAACTGGCAACACGATCGGAAAAAGACCTTGAATAAAAGGGGGAAAAGGTAAAGAGAAATGAGTTCACATGCCTAAGAGACTTCAAAGAGAGTTGGGAGGTCATCCCAGAGGTAATACTTATGCACACCTCAGTAGGATCTCATAGAACACCAAAGTGGATATCACCCCACACTGAGGGACCCCTAAGGGCTCTGGTGACACACAGGTCCTATACAAGTGGGCATAGCCCCAGAGATTGATGCCTAATTAGTGGGCTCTTCATTGGCATCTGTGTTCCTGAGAGTGACAGAGTTGGACTCAAACAAGTCATCCCTGCACATGGTCCATCAGTCCCTTCTACTCAAACCTGTATGTGATGCAGGAGTTTTTAGGTGTACTTCCAGAGACTGTATCCTCTGGCCCACCTATGTGGCAGCTGTGCCTGGAATCTCAGTGGAGCTGCAACTCCTACCCTACAGCTCAATGGACTCATCCAAGTAACCTGGCGAGGAGACGACGATGGGCAACAGCCATCCCAGGGAACGGAGACGGCCTGCAGCTGAAGGCAAGATAATCCCATCCACTATATCCATGGAATATAAGCCCTCTCTCACTTGGAGGTGGAGTGGACATCACCTTTCAAGTCCCCTCAGGATTGGGGGAGGAGCTGTGGACTAGAGTGGACTTGGTGGTGTTCTGTTGTAGACATATTGTGATTCAAGCAATGGAAGAAATTGTAGCAGTGAGGTGGAGCCAGTGGCCACTGGACATTTTTGGGGCAGGGAGAGGAGGGGCAATTGAAATACTCAGGCTTTATTGGGACTTTGGGGGTTGTCCTGAGTGGTGAAGTGGCGACGGATGTAGGCCATTTTCCATCAAAATATACCATGCAGAACTGGGTGGGAGAGAGTGTGGTCTGTGATGTGAACTGTGTTCTATGCTCGGTGGCAAGGTCCCAGGATGTGTATATCCATTGCGGGTGTTGTACCACATGGATGAGGAATGGTTGTGTGGGATGTTGTTGGAGGTGTGGGCGGTGGGGAACATGGGAATCCCTGTAATTTCTGAGTAATATTTAGGTAATCTAGGCACCTTTAAAAAAATGTATATATACATAGAACAAATAACATTTATGTAAACAAATGCACATATATGCATATGTATTTATATATCATTTTACAAATAAAAAAACAAAACAAAATGAAACAAACAAAAAAATAAAGTGACTCAGACCTGACTCCCCATGCTTTGGTTTTACTCTTGCTTTAATACCTAAGTTATTATTTAGCATTTGCTTTGATTATGCATTAGCTTTTATGCATATGGATGAACATACATAGCTAGTTATATAATTGTATGATTAGTATGTTCAGGAAATCATGCTTGCACATACATTGATCAAAAAAGGGGTGAATAACTCCTCCTCTGGGTGAGAATTTTACTACGTTAATTAAGCAAGTTGAAGTAAGGACAGAAAGCGGCTCCTTCTGTGCAGGTCTGACCAACTGGTTGAAGCTTGTTTTCATACTTCATTGCTTCAACAGGATATTCTCGACCACAAGAAGCAGAATTTGGCACCAAGAGAGGGTTGCATCTCATTACCTTCTAATTTACAGATAATTCTTTCCTTTTTATCCTAGCAACAGGGAGAGAAACAAGTTACTTTCAGGTATTTGGTCATACTACATCCATCACTGCTGCCAACCCAATGCTTGAGTGGAGCTAAGAGCATGACTGCTGTGAAAGCCCTTGGAAAGACTGGGGCTGCCACTCCATCAAGGCCAGAGGACTAAACATCATTCTATAGATGACTCTAAGATCCTGAAACCTAATGGAGTATGCCCTGCAGTGTTTAGAAATGTTTGGGTCCTGTGACCCCTGTTTTCTTCCCAGTTTCTCCCTATGGAAATGGGAACATTTATCCTATAGTATATTGGAAGCAGGTAAGTTCTTATTTAAGTTTCACAGGTTCACAGCCAGAGGGGAATTGTGTCCCAGGACAGACCACACCTCTAACTGATTTTGTTGAGAATTTGCACTTAATATTGCTACTGAAATTATTTTAGGCTTTTGAGATACTGTGATGGAATGAATGTATTTTGCATATGGAAAGAACATATCTTTGGAGGGTTCAGAGGGTGCAGTGTGATGACTTGAGGCTTTTTGGACCCCAGAAAAGTATGTTCTTAGAATTGATACATCCTTGTGTGTGGGCGTATTGTTGGTAAGACCTTCGAATAGGTTACCTCAATTAAGGTGTGGCCCAGAGTGTTTTTTAATCCTCTTCCTGGAGTCATTTATAAGAGAATGAAATTCAGATGAAGAAAGAGAAAGCCACAGAAGCCAGAAGCTGAAGCAATGAAACCTGGAAGAGAAGGAAGAGACCAGAAGATGCAGATGAGTGCATTGCCATCTGAGAGAAAGATAGGATGGCCAGCAGCTGGTCTTGGGGGAAAAGCATTGCCTGATGATGCCTTGATTTGGACATTTTTATCAGCCTTGAAACTATAAGATTGTAAACTATTTAATTCCCATTGTAAAAGCCAATACATTTCTGGTATATTGATTTTAGGCAGTCCAGCAGTCTAGAAAAAATCAATCCAATGAAGAGCTCTAGGCACTTAGGCACCACAGCCTGAATAAAGAATGAGGATTATAAGAGAAAAGGTGGGAGAGAATTGTCTTATGAGTAAATTACTGTAGGAGGTTGTTGGCATTCTCTTCTACCCATATCATTTCTATGTCTAATTAAGACACTTCTAAATTGGATGGCTGTCTCTTTGGGCAAAGGGAAAGGAAAATGCATGAATAGGAATTTTCAACTAAATACAATCAGAAGTAGCATTCACACACATCACTGATACAGCACAGTCATCAAATGATTTTTTTCTTTACCTTACAAGGTCACCCAGAAGGTAATAGGAAGAGACAATTCCACATTTGGAAGAGGCTTCATTTTGGTGGGCTTCTCAGAGCAACCACGGCTAGAGAGGTTTTTATATGAGTTCATCTTGATAGCCTACCTTCTAACGTTCATGGGCAATGAGGCAATTATCCTGGTCTCCCTCTTGGACCCCCATCTTCAAACACTCATGTATTTCTTCCTACACATCTTTTTTATTGAACTCATTCATGTGACCTTCATCAGTCCTCAGATGTTGATGAATTTCACTGGGCCAGACAAATCCATAAGTTTCATTGGGTGTGTGGTCCAGCTTCTCACCCTGGGTCTGGGGGCCACTGAGTGTGTCCTTCTGGCCCTGATAGCATATGATTGCTATGTTGCTATCTGTCAGCCTCTGCATTATTTCATCCTCATGCCACCACAGTTGTGCTGGACAATGGCCAGCGTATCCTGGTTAATTGATTTCAGCAACTCATTGGTCCACACTCCTATCACAATGACCATTCCCCAATGTGGCCACAACCTAATAAACCATTTTTATTATGAGATGCCCCCAATCATGCAACTGGCCTGTGTAGACATCACAAATTACAAGAATGTTAGTATGATGCTAAGTAGCATCTTCCTTGTCTTTCCTCTCTCACTGATCTTGGTCTCTTATGGATGTATTGCTCATAGTGTGTTGAAGATAATGACACCTGGGGGAAGACAGAAGGCCCTTGGGACTTGTGACTCCCATCTCACAGTGGTGCCCATTTTCTACAGTACTACAATCTATGTTTACGTGACTGCCAAGACAAAGCTCTCTCATGGTGTGACCAAGTTTGTGGCACTGCTATGTAATCTGATTCCAGCTTTGATCAACCCCATCATCTACACTTTGAAAAACAGAGATGTCAAGGAAGCAGTAAGAAAGCTGGTGATAGAGATAGAAAGAAGAGAAGATATAGACTTTCCATAGAGTTCAGTCTCTTAAAGAAATGGAGGAAGTTTTGAAAAGAACCTTCCCTGAGAAGCTATAGATTTGGAGGTGACTATTTGGTTAGGTTATGACTTGCCATATAATCTTAGTAAATTAGCACATGCTCTCTCTGATTCCCTGTTTGCCCTATAGTTGTGATTTTCATTAATATTCATGGGTATTGACAGACTCAATATATTTGTGGAGAATTCATGTCTGGTGTTAAATAAATCTAAACAAGAGTACAACCTAAAATTTGTGAATTTCTTGAGGTTGTGTTCATTACTTGCTGGTTACACTTCAAATTTTTTCTTGTTCAATATCGTCTCTTACCTATGTCCTATTTCCATTATATCCATACACTGTTTGTATGATTTTCTGTCATATTTATGTAAATTGATTTATTTGAAAGTTTTATTTTTATCAAGGTTTTAGATGCTCAGATTTTGAAGAGCCAATAAATTCTATGAAACATACTAAAATGAATAGGAGACTCACCCCCACCCATTTTCCTTTAATTCAATAGTAATAACGTTCTACTTTTTCTGATTTTCAACTCTTCTTTAAATTTATGTCAGAATCTCAATAATAAACATGTACTTCTACTCTTCTTTTTTTAAAAGATTTATTTTATTTTTATTTATTTATCTCCCCCCCCCTTTCTGCTTGTGCTCGCTGTATCCATTTGCTGTGCGTTTTTCTGTGTCTGCTTGTCTCTCTTTGTTGTGTCATCTTGCTGCACCAGCTCATCGCACCGCACAGGCCATCAGCTCACCATGCTGCACGGGTCGGCTTCCCTACACCAGGTTGCCCCGGGAATTGAACCTGGGGCCTCCCATATGGTAAATGGGAGCCCAGCCACTTGAGCCACATCTGCTTCCCCTACTCTTCTTTTAATAATTAATTAGGGAATTTGTAGGTTTATAGAAATATCATGTAAAAAATATAGTGTTTCCATATACTCCTCTATTGTTAACAGTTTGCATTATTGTGGTACCTTTGATACAAATGACAGAAGAATATTAAAATTGAACTATTAACTACAGTCCGTAGTTTACAACAGGTTTATTTTTCGCATGTACCACCCTATTGTTAAACTTTGTTTTAGTGTGGTACACTTGTTTTAATTCATGAAAGAACATTTTTATACTTATACTATTAAGTATGGCCCATTGTGATAAAACTAGTTTTACTGTGTTACATAGTCCTTTGTTTTACCTTTTAATTTTTATTCTATAATATATATATGACCTAAATTTTCCCCTTTTAACCACATTCACATATGTAATTCAGTGCTGTTAATTACACTCACAAGAATGTGTTGCAATCACAACCATCCATTTTCAAAATTTTACAATCAACCTAAATAGAAATTCTGTACAAATAAGCATTACTTCCCCATTCTCTGCCCCTATCCAGCTCCTAGTAACCTATATTCTAGAGTCTAACACTATGACTTTGATTTTTCTAATTATTTCATGTCAGTGAGATTATACATTACTTATCCTTTTGTGTCTGGCTTATTTCACTGAGCATAATGTTTAAGGTTCAATGTTGTCACATATTTCAGGATGTCATTTCTTTTTATGGTTGAATAATATGCCATTTTATGTATATATCACATTTTGTTTATCCATTCATTGGTTTTTGTACACTTGAGTCATGTCCACCTTTTAGAAATTGTAAATAATGCTGCTGTGAATGTCTTTGTGCAAAGATCTGTTCTCCAGTGTATGCACCATGTTAAATTCCCACCAGCAATGAATGAGTGTTCCTTTTTCTCCACATCCTCTTCAACACTTGTAATTTTCTGTTTTTCTTTAAAGCAGTTTTATTGAACTATATTTACATACCAAACTATCCATCTAAAGTGTACATTCAGTGGTCCTCAGTATAATCACAGAGTTGTAGATCTATAACCACAATCAATTTTAGACATTTCTATTACTCCAAAAAGAAAAACCCCATTCGCATAAACTCCCTATTGTTGAAACTTAGATTTGGTGTGGTCCCTTTGTGATAATTAATGAAAGAATAATAAAATATTACTGTTACCCATAGCCCATAGTTTTCAGCATGTGTGTTTTCTCCATATGCCACCCTTTTGTGAACACCTTGTAATGGGATGTACATTTTTTATAGTTTATGAAATAACATTCTCATATTTATACTACTAACCACAGTCTTCATCCCCAACAGGGTTCACTGGGTTATAGTCCCTTGTTTTATCCTCTAGTTTAGCTTCTAGTGACATTCATGAACATAGATATACCCTATCAAGCACATACATGCATAATCCACCGCTGTTAATTTATAATCACAATAATGTGCTACCATCACCTCCAATGATTACCAAACATTTACAATCAACCTAATTAGAAATTCTGTACAAACAAATATCAGATCCCCATTCTCTGCCCTCCTCGTTTTATCTCCTGGTAACCAATATTCTAGATTCTAACTTTATGAGTTTGTATATTATAATTAGTTCATATTAGTGTGATCATAGAATATTTGTCCTTTGGTGTCTGGCTTATTTCACTCAACATTATGTCCTCAAGCTTCATCTATGTTGTCGCATGCACCCAGACTTCATTCCTTCTTACATCTGAATAATATTTCATCAAATATATATAACACATTTTGTTTATCCATTCTTCAGTAGATGGACACTTTAGTTGTTTCCATGTTTTGGCAATTGTGAATAAGGCTGCTATGAACATCAATGTGCAGATGTCTGTTCGTGTCATGATTTTTAATTCCTCTAGATATATACCCAGAAGAGGAATTATTGGGTTATATGGCAGTTCTATATTTAGCTTCCTGAGGAACTCCTAAGCTGTATTCCACAGTGGGTGCACCATTTTACATTCCCACCAGCAGTGCATGAGTGTTCCTATTTCTCTACATCCTCTCCAATACTTGTAGTTTTCTGTTTTTGTTTCTCTTAAATAGTACCCATTCTAGTGGGTGTAAATGATATCTCATTATGGTTTTGATTTACATTTCTTTAATAGCTAGTGATGTTGAGCATCTTTTCATGTGCTTTTTAGCCATTTGTATTTCCTCTTTGGATAAATGTCTATTCAAGTATCTTGCCCACTTTTAATTGGGTTGTTTGTCTTTTTGTTGTTGACTTATAGGATTTCTTTATATATTCTGGATATTAAACCCTTATTGGGTTGTGGTTTCCAAATATTTTCTCCCTTGGATAGGTTGTCTTTTTTACTTTCTTGACAAAATTTCTTGAAGCCCAAAACTTTTTAATTTTGAGGTGGTCCCATTTATGTATGTTTTCTTTTGTTGCTTTGCTTTGTGTGTGAAGTCTAAGTGACCATTGTCTAACACAAGATCCTGAAGATGCTTTCTTACATTTTCCTCTAGGAGTTTTGTAGTCCTGGTTGTTATATTTAGGTCTTTGATATACTTTGAGTTAATTTTTGTGTATAGTGTGATATAGGGGTCCTCTTTATTCTTTTGCATTTGGATATCCCATTCCCCCAGCAATATTTGTTGAAGAAACTATTCTTTCCCAATTGAGTGTACTTGGTAGACTTGTGAAAAATCAATTTTATTGATCTTCTCAAAGAACTAATCTTGGTTTTGTTAATCTATTTTTTATTCTCAATTTCATTTATTTCTGCTCTAATCTTTGTTATATTTTTTCTTCTGTTTGATTTGGGATTAGGTTGTTCTTTTCCTAGTTCCTCCAGGTGTGCAGTTAGGTCTTTATTATAGCTTTTATTTTTAAATATACACATTTAGGGATATAAATTTCCCTCTCAACACGCCCTTCACAGAATCACATACATTTGATATGTTGTATTCCTTTCATTCATCTAAAGATATTTTCTGATTTCCTTTGCAATGACATCTTGACCCACTGATTATTTTAGAGGGTGGTATTTGACTTTAATGTATTTGTGGATTTTTCAGTTTTCCCCGTTATTGATTTCCACCTTCATTCCATTATTTTCAGAGAAAATGCTTTGTATAATTTCAATATTTTTAATGTATTAAGGCTTTTTTTTGGTCAAATGAACATGTTGTCTATCCTGGATAATGATCCATGCACAATTCAGAAGAATGTACATTTTGCTATTTTGGAGTACAATGTTCTGTATATGTTTATTAGGTCTAGTTCAATTATCATAATATTCAAGTTCTCTGTTCCTTATTGATCTTCTGTCTAGATGTTCTATCTGTTGATGAAACTGGTGTGTTGATTTCTCCAAGTATTAATGTAGAAGTGTCTATTTATTCCCTTCAGTTTTTCAGTTTCCCTTCAGTTTCCCATGTAGATGGGGTACCATTGTTAGGTGCATAAATATTTGTGATTGTTACTTCTTCTTGTTGGACTGCCTCTTTTATTAATATATAATGTCCTTCTTTGTCCATTATAACAGTTTTGTACTTCTAGTCTATTTGTCCAATATTAGTACAGCTACCCCAGCTCTGTTGTGGTTGCTGTTTGCATGGAAATTCTTTTACCATCTTTCCACTTTTAACCTATTTGTGGCTTTAGTTCTTTGGTGAGTCTCTTATAAACAACAAATAAATAGTTGGATCATGCTTTTTATCCATTCTTCCAATCTGTGTCTTTTGTTTGGAGAGTCTAATCCATTAGCATTCTGTGTTATTAATGGAAAGGCAGTTCTTACTTCAGCCATTTTGTCATTTCATTTTTATCGGTCATGTCTCTTGTTTGTCTCTCTTTTCCTTTATTGTAACCTCCTTTTCTGTATAGTTGATCTTTTATGATGTATTGGACTGATCCCTCTTTCATTTCTCTGAGTATTTTTAAATCCTTTCTTTGTTTTTACCCTGGAGTGTACAATATACCATCTACATCTATAATGCACTGATTGAAGCTAAACAACTTAGCTTCATTAGCATACATATTTTCTGCTCTTTTATCTCTATGTTTATGCTGTTATCTTTATGTTGTTTTTTTCCCACTCTACCACCTTATATTTTGAATGTCCATTATCAGGAAATATGTCATTTTTGTTCAATTGTATATTTACTCTCATAGGAATTAAATTGTAGTGTTTTATATTTAGGATACAGGACTATTGGTTTTTGTATTTACCCTTTTAGTTACCCTTATTGATAATCTTCATACTACTACAAATCAATCTCTCCTGACTTTAACTTCAACCTGCAGAAATCCTTTCAATATTTTTTGTAGGGCAGTTCACTTGTTGAACTTACTCTCTCAGTTTCTGTTTATCTGTTAATATATTAAACTTCCCCTCATTTTTTAATTATAGTTGTACCAGATAAAGATTTTTTGGCTGGCAGTTTTCTCTTTCAGTAGCTAGAAGATATCCTGCCTGTGCCTTCTTGCCTCCATGATTTCTGATGAGAAATTGGCACTTAGTCTTATTAAGGATGCCTTGTATGTGATCAATCACTTTTCTCTTCCTGCTTTCAGGGTTCTCTCATTATTTGGCATTTCACATTCTGATTATTATCTGTCACAGAGTAGGTCTATTAGGATTTATTCTATTTGGAGTATGTTGCACTTCTTTGATATGTATATTTATGTCTTTCATAAGACTTGGGAAATTTTCGACCATCATTTCTTCAAGTATTCCTTCTGCCCCTGCTCCCTTCTCTTTGCCTTCTGGGATATGACATGTATGTTTGTGTGTTTCAAGCTGTCACTCAAATCCTTGAGACACTGCTCATTTTTTTCTATTATTGTCTATCTGTTCTTCTGTGTGATTTTGATTGTCTTGTCTTCTAGACCACTGATTTTTGTTTCTGCCTATTCAAATTTGCTGTTATATGCTCTACATTATTTTTAATTTCTACTATTGTGCTTTTCATCCCCTTAATTTCTGTTATGTTTGTTTGCATACTTTCAAATCCTTCTGTATGCTCACCCTGTGCTTTCTTAACATCCTTTATTGCTTTAGCCTTATTTTCTCTTATCTCCTTGAATTGATTTAGGACATTTGTTTGAACTTCTTTGATTAGTTGTTCCAAATTCTTTGTCTCTCTGAAGTTTTAGTTTGTTCCCTTGCCTGAGGTATATCTACCTGATTCTTAGTCTGTCTTAAAATTTTCCTGATATCTTTGCATCTGATTATCTTGATGATTTAGTTCTGAAGGCTAGTTTCTTCCTCTTGTTTTGGTTTTTTTTTGTTGATTGACTTTATGCTAATTGTCTTTTATGATGCTTGACTGTTTTAGTTTGCTAAAGGCTGCCAATGCAAAATAACAGAAATGGGTTTGCTTTTAAAATAGGGATTTATTAGATTAAAAGCTTACAGTTCCAAGATTGTGAAAATGCCCAAATCAAGGCATCATCAGAGATCCTGTCTCACCAAAGATCAGCTGCAGGTGATCATGGACTCCTGTCAAGTGTCAAGGCAAAATGGTACCCAGTCTCTACTTCTCTTCCAGGATCACTTCCTCCCCAAGTTCATTTGTGGGCAATCAGGCATATGGTTTATCTTTCCCAGGTCTCATCTCTTCAGCTTTGGGCTACTCTGTTGTTTCCAGCCTCCAGCCTCTCTCTCATCCTCTTAGAGTTTCTCTATCTTTCTGCTGCTGTAGGAGATCCTGGAGTACTCTCTCACATGGCAGGGTAAAAATAGAAACTCTCATTCTATGCATGTCTTCACTTTCAGTCCTCAGTTTATATAAGACTCTGGTAAAAGTATTCAGACCCACACTGGGTTCCACAATCTAATCAAATTTCTTAACTTAAGCCACCTAATTAAAAGAGATCTAATCAAAAAGTGCCTTAACTGAATTTAATTTACACGCACAGGAATGGGTTAGTTTAAGAAGATAATTTTCTGGGTCCCATAAAAGACTCAAACCAGGACATTGGTCCAACTTATTCTAGACCATTAGAATAGCCCAGGATTAAATATCAGATTTTTTCAGTTTTTCTTCTTCTGTTTTTTACCCTGGATATACGGTACAATTTTTAAGATTGCACTTTTTGTGAGATTGTTTTACCTCCAGGAGAAAACTTCCTTTCTTCTGTTCCTTTCCTGGGAATCTTAATCTTTCATGTTTGTTTTTGTGCAGAATTCTCTTCCCAGCTCCTATGATTTTTTGGGGGGTGGTGGTGGTGTATGGAAATCCCTTATTTTTTTTAACTATAAATGTTCAGTAAACATTGTGAACTTACAAAACAAACATGCATAACATCGTACAGGGCTTCCACACATCACCCCATCACAAATACTTTGCATTGTTGTGAAACATTTGTTAACAAATTATGAAAGAGCATTGTCAAAGTATTACTACTAACTATAGTCTGTAACTTACTTCCCTATACAATTTTTTAAGAATTTACTTATTTGTTTACTTTTATCCATTTTTAACCGCCCCACCCATTTTTGCTGTTTTTGTGTCCATTCACTGGCCAACTTTCTGTGTCCAGTTCCTGCCCTCTCTTATCCTTCTCCTCCTGTCCTCACTGGTATTTGATCCTTGGAACCTCTGATGTGGAAGAGAGGCATCCTACTGCCTGTGTCACCTTAGTTCCTGGTTTTTCGGCACGTCTCATCTTGGCTCTCCCTTGAATCACTCTCCTGTTACATCATCATTTTGCTGCATGGCTTGCAGGGCCTGATGGCACACCTGCACATAGAACCTGTCAGCTCACCCTGTCATAGGGCCTGACAGCTCACATGCTTACAGTGCCTGACAGTGTACCCACTTGCGGGGACTGGCAGTGCACCTGCATGATGGGCCTGATGGCTCACCTGTTCGTGGGGCCTGGCGGTGCACCCACGCATGAGGCCTGGAGGTTGCAACCACACGCGGGGCCTGGCAGCGCACCTATGCATGGGGCCTGGTGGCCCATGCACCTTCTATATTTTTCTTTTTTTAATTTTTACCAGGAGGTCCTGGGGATTGAACCCAGGTCCCTCCGTATGGGAGATAGATGCCCAATTATTTGAGTGACATCTGTCCTCCTATTATATGTTTTAAGGTTAACCAAAGATACTAGAGTTACAGTCTTTTCCCATACATGAAGATCATATAATAAATCAGGCTTAGTTTATCACCAGCATTCTAAAAACCAGACCTAGTGAGAAAAAGTAGGTCTGGGGACACATGCATGGTTTCTAATATAGCGAATGTTTAGCCTACCCTGATTATCACAAAATCAGGTCAGTGAGAATATTCGTATTCCTATGATTTTAAAAAAATCCTCTCCCTCACTGAGTGAGCCACTTTCCTTATACTTTTCAGTTTGGTGACCCTCCAATCTTATAGCAGTTCAGTTTGACATCCTTTTATTCTCCCTCTCTGTCTCTGTGAGGCTTTTCTGCCTCTGATTTCCTCTCTGTTAGGATATCTTACCCCAGGGAGCCTAATTGGGCAATAATGAAATGTCACTCCAGAAAACTCCATTTTGCATGTAAGTGGTCCAGCCAACAAAAAATGGATTGAGTGAGTCACCACTTGCCAGTGGTCTCTCTTTCCATACACAGTGTCTTTGTATGAATAGTGACAGCACTCCTCAGTGTCTTGTATTCTGCCCCAGGTCTCTTTGGACTTGAGTCCCTGTCCCTGGATATGTGTGGGGTTCTAACTCGCTGCTGTGAGTGACTCTATAGACTGTGACCCTAGTATGAGGGACTTGAGTTATTGTCTGAGAAACTTACAAGATACACGGGATGGAGTGAGGGACAGTGAAGTGGACTGGTGTGTCTGAGACTGAGATTTCCTATCTGATATTTTTCATTTTCTTCTATTTAGCATATTTGAAGTCTTTCTCCAGACTTTACCATCCTCCAGAGTTCTAAGGATGTGGAATTTGTCCTCTTATTCATTGAGTCTATGTGATGGCTTTTAATGGGTCATCCTACATTGCCATGTTGATGATGTCACCCCAATCATTGCTTTTTGAATGTTAGGTCCTGTCAGAAACAAATGCTTTCTCTATGGGAACCTGCTCCCCTGGGGTTTTCCTGCAACTTCTCAACCATGGCAGATGTTAATTGACCACCAGGGATGGTAGGTCCCTGCAGCTTTGTCAGAGCCAACAAGTAATTCCCAGTTTCCATATGCTGCCTGTCTGAGGGAGGAATCTGGTGATTTCCCTGCATGGAAGAGAAGAACAGTGACAACACAGCACCAGTCTCCCTCTTTCTTTTAGAAACTAAATGGATGCCATCTAAAATCCATTGCCACTTATGCATACCCTGCTAAATGTCCTACTTGGAGTTTTAACAAAAAGTGATGGAACATATAAGATTTTAAAATGGGGTATTATCTATTTAAAAAAGAGATATTGGAGAGAAGAAGAGAATAGGTTGTGTAGGATTGGCTTTAAAAAGAAAAATTAATGGGTGATTTAAAAAGGCATCTAGAACAGGAAGTTAGAAATATTTCAGAGAACTTTAGAAAAATCTGTTACTGTAGGCTTTTAAACACTCCTGGATTTCAATTAAAATTCATAGGAAAATCCCTAAAAATTTGGGTACTTAGTTAGGAAATAGTTCAGGCGTGTGTGTGTTGATGTTCTTTTAACTGAAGAAAGAAGAGTTATATACACCCATCTAAGAACCAGCAGCAGAAGAGAAGACCCCTGTCTTCAAGAGGTGTTGATGGTGGTGGTGGTGACTGTGTGTTTGAGTCTGGACTTGGGGGAGGGAGGCTTGATCAAGCCAGTGCACACACATGCAATGTGGGAGTAAGACCTCTCAGGGACCTGGTGTGATACCAGGAGAAAGTAGCAGGAAGAGATTCTGTGTTCAGCAATAACACATTAATCTCCATTGCAGTCTCCATCCTTTTTTATGTGCAATAAGCTGGCTAAACTTTACTCTCCAAGCACTTTTCATGCATCCCAATGAAACATTAGTCACAAAAGTGAGACAGAAAACTATTAAGAAGAGAAGAAATGGATTTCGGTGCATGGAGGAGTTCTCACCCATGTCAAACACTCTTTGGGATATTTTGAAGGGTTTTCTGTTTATTTCTAGTTCTTTCTGGGACTGACATAAAGGCTGGGCAATTGCATTTATTTTATTACAACCCAAGCATACTTAGTGCTTTTGTTTCTTGTTCTTTAAATCAGGATCTGAGTCCAATTCAAGGGCATTTCTTTTTAAGAAGAATGTGAGGAAATAGAGAAATACCCAGAAGGTGATGAAAACAATAGAAAAATATGAGAAGGATCAGGATGATTTGATTGTACTCAGATACAAATATCGTTGTTAAGTGGGTATGAAATCAGTGTTTTTCCTTGCTCTCTGGTTACTGGTAGAGCTAACCTTAAGCTAAAGCAGGTACTTTGGTAGTGGACATAGGAAATGACTTCTAAACCATTAGGGTGAAGTGACCTGAAACAAGCCATAAAAGGCAGCCATTGGTGGCAATGGGGGTAGTGCCTCTAGGTCGACCATAGTTTGTTCTGCCCAGGATTGCTCCTCCTTCTCCTCTAGGACAATCACAAACAATGTTTCAATAAATAGCCCTTTATATACATCATTTTGTACATTTGTGAGAGTATCTGTAAGCTAAACGTTTAGAAGTGAAATAGCTGATACCCAGAGTTTGCCATTCATAATTATATATATATATATATATATATATACTGGTCTCAAGAACTTTGTTCTAATTTATACTTACCATCTCTACAAAATTGAATGTGAAAATGATGCTGAAGAGTAGATTAAATTTGCATTTCTCTTATCATGAATGTGGCTGAGATCTTTTCTTAGTTTCAGAATTATTTGTATTTCCATTTTTGGGAATTCTGTTCACACACCTTGTTATCTATTAGTTTATTATCCTACTCATTAGTAAATGCTTTTTAAAATATATACGTATTTTATTACAGATGTTGTAAGCTTACAAAAAAATCATGCATAGCATGCAGAATTCCCATGTATCACCCTTCCACTAACACCTTGAACTGTTGTGAAACATTTGTTATTGATTATGAAAGAACACCATCAAAATGTGGTATGGATTATGGTCCATACCATATTTGGTATATTTTATCCATATAACTGCCCCCCCATTATTAGCACCATGAATTAGTATTGTACATTTGTTGCAGCTCATGAGAAAAGTCTGTCATATTTATACTGTTAACCACAATCTATCATCTACCATGTGTCTTTATGGAAGATTTTTTCATCCTTATGCTATAAGAGAAAATTATTAAATTACAATTATTTTACTCTGTTTTTCTGTGGTCAGTATCAATAATATGAAATCCAATCCTTAAGATGACATATGTATACTATGCAAACATGCATATTTACACAATATGTGCAGAAATGAACATACTTGTATATTTCTATTAATTGTTTGTTTACTTGGAAAAATGTCAATATGCACTCAGAACAGACATGGACAGGTGAAGGAGGAAGTGGTTTGAGAGTGTGAGGATGATAAGGTGTGCAAACAGGCATAGTTTCAGTTCTGGGAGCTAGGGTTTTGCCACCAATCTCTTCATGAACTTCTACTCAATATTATAAGGTCGTTATTAGAATTTCATCATCCATCTGCTAACTAATTATTTCATTAAGGAAGCAGGTGTTGAGTGTCTAGTCAATGAAATATACTATGGAGATTACTCTGCAAAAAAAAAAAAAAAAAAGTTGGACAGTGATTTTCTCTGAGTGTGGTTCCCAACCAGCAGCATCAACACCTCCTGGGAACTTTTTAGAAATGTAATTTCTTGGATCCCAGCTGAGACTTACTGAATCAGAGACTCTGGAGGTGATGCCCAGCAATATATGTTTTAACAAGCTCTCATGGTGACTGTCATGCACACATGTGTGAACCACTGGTGTACTGATGCAATATATGTTTCTTTCCATGGTTTTTGTTTGTTTGTTTGTTTGCATAAAAAGTGGGCCACTGTGGAAGTTGAATGAGCTCATTATGTGAAGATTTTAATAGAGAAGTGCTGTACATATTTAGTCATTTTGTCTACCCAAAAAAGAGGGCAAATTGAATTTGGAATCACCTAGTGTTCTGCATAATCCTTTATACAGTTTGAGCAGGAAAGATGAATTAACCTTTAATATCAATGCCAATGTACTCCCTAAAGGTCACTAGTCATGTAAACTGATATTAGTATATTGCCGCAGAGTTCTCCTTTCTGATTGTGCATGCAGAGGATATATAAAACTCTGTCTTCCACTAAATTAATTTTAACCAGATATAATAAGATTAAAACAAATATCAATGCAGCTCTGATGAAGAAAAGAAGTCACAAGAAGAGGGCATGATGGGAACAGAGAGCAAAAGGCTTTAACCTCTTTGTACACCAGATTATTGGGATGAATAGGATGAAATTGTCAGCACCAGACATTACCTTCTACCTGTTTGTCTGTCTCTTTGAGTCATATCCATCTGTCATCAACATAGACTCTTTCAAACTTGGGTCCGGGAGAAGGTCTCCCTATTCCCCATATCTCAGGAAAACTTCTGCCTTCAGTGTAAGCAATGAAACTGCTTTTCATCTCCTTGGGGGATTTGATGATGTGATTGATGTTTAATTGACAATTAGGTAAGAGAATAAAGAACACAGAACAGATAATTTGAGATATATAAAAGATGATATTATGAAGAAAAAAACAATGAGGCATTTTCAGCATTTTGGGGCAGGAACCTAAAAAAGAAATGAGGGTTTGGAGAGAAAAGATGGGAGAGATAATTGTGCTATGAGGCAATTCTTGCAGGAGTTTGTTAGATTTCTCTTCTACTCATATAATTTCCTTAATCTAATTAATGGACTCCTTAATTGGCCAGCTGTCTCTTTGGGGAAATGGAAGGAAATGTCTGAACAGAGATTTGATACTAAAGTTAATCAGAGGCAGTATTCTCATAAACCGCTGATAGAGCACAATGGCCAAATGGATTTTTTAAAATTTCCTTACAGGTCACCCAAAATGTGATGGGAAGAGACAATGCCACAGCTGGAGAAGACTTCATTTTGGTGGGCTTCTCAGAGCAGCCACAGCTAGAGAGGATCTTCATTGTTTTCAACGTTATATTCTACTTTCTATCACTCGTGGGCAATGGGACCATTATCCTGGTCTCCCACCTGGACCCCCATCTCCACACACCCATGTATTTCTTCCTCACTCATCTCTCTTTTATTGACCTCACCAATGTGAACTGTATTAGTCCTCAGATGTTGGGCTATCTCGGGGGGCCCAGACAAATCCATAAGTTTCATTGGTTTGTGATCCAGCTTTTCATCACCCTGGGTCTGGGAAGCACTGAGTGTGTCCTTCTGGCCATGATGGCATATGATTGCTATGTTGCTATCTGCCAGGCCTTGCATTATTTCATCCTCATGCCACCACAGCTGTGCTGGACACTGGTCACCATACCCTGCTTAATTGATTTCAACAACTCATTGGTCCACCCCCCTATCACAATGACCCTTCCCCAATGTGTCCACAACCAGATAAACCATTTCTATTGTGAGACACCCCCAATGTTGTAGCTGGTCTGTGTGGACACCACAAATTACAAGAAGCAGTTTAGGATACTAAGTAGCATCTTCCTTGTCTTTTCTGTCTCACTGATAGTGGTCTCTTATGGACGTATTGCTCATAGTGTGTTGAGGATAAAGACACCTGGGGGAAGACAGAAGGCCGTTGGGACCTGTGGCTCCCATCTCATGGTGGTGTCTATTTTCTACAGTACTATCATCTATGTGTACTTGACTCCCAAGCCAAAGCTCTTTCATGATGTGACCAAGTTTGGCACTACTATACAATATGATTCCAGCTTTGATCAACTCCATAACCTACACTTTGAGAAACATAGATGTCAAGGAAGCAGTAAGGAGGCTGGTGATGCAGAAAGATTAAAGAGGAGATACAGGCTTTTCCTAGATTTGGCTCTGTTAAAGAATTGGGATAATTTCCAAAAGAAACTTTCTGGAGAGCTGTATATTTGGGGTTGAGTATTGGGTTAGGTAATGACTTGCTATATAATCTTTGTAAATTAGCACAGTCTCTCTATGATTTCCTGTTTACCTTGTAATTGTGACTTTCATGGATATTCATGGGTATTGAGAGAAGCAATATATTTCTGGTGTTAAAATAAATCTAAAAAAGGCAACCCTCTTAAAATTTGTGAATTTTTGATGTTGTATTCATTATTTGCTAGTTACATTTTTAAATTTTTCCTATTCAGGAACATCTCCTACCTAAACCCTATTTCCACTCTATCGATACACAGTTTGTGTGCTCTGTTGTCAATTTTTACACAAATTGATTTATTAAAAAGTTTTATTTTTACCAAAGTTATAGATGCTCATAGTCTGAAGAGCCAACTAATATTATAAAATATAATAAACTGAACAGGGGTCTCATCCCTCCATCCATTTTTCTTTATTTTAAAAGAAATAACTTTCAACTCTTTTACTTCTCAACTCATTGTATTTACCTCAGCATATCAATAATATATATGTCCTTCTACAATTCTCTTAATTTTTTTAATTGGCAAATTGTAGGTTTACAGAAAGATCATGTAAAAAATACCCCTCAATTTTTGTGGTACCTTTGTTACAACTGATGAAAGAATATTAAAATTGTACTATTAACTACAGTCCATAGTTTACAATAGGTGTATTTTTCCCATGTATTACCCTATTATTAACACTTTGCATTAGTGTGGTACATTTGTTATAATTCATTAAAGAACATTTTTATTATACTACTGTTAACTATAGTCCCTCATTAAAAACAGGTTTTTTTGTGTTATATAGTCCTATGTTTTATCTTTTAGGTTTTATTCTAAGAACATATATATAATCTAAATTTCCCCCTTTACCCAAATGCACATATGTAATTCAGTGCTGTTATTTACACTCAGAAGAATGTGCTACCATCACCACCATCCATTTCCAAATTTTTACAATCAACCTACATAGAAACTCTATGCAAATTAAACATTAACGCCCCATTCTCTACCCACAACCCAGCCTCTGGAAACCTAGATTCTATGTTCTAATTCTTTGAGTTTCTTCATTCTAATTATTTTATATCAGTGAAATAATACAATAGTTATCCTTTTGTGTGTGGATTAATTAATTGGACATTGTAACTTCAAGTTCCACCCACAGTGTCACATGTATCAGGACTTTATTCTTTTTTGCAGCTGAATAATATTCATATGCATATATTTATACACACACATATATCACGTTTTGTTTATCCATTCTTTGATAGATGTCCACTTGGAATGCTTCAGTCTTTCGGCAATTGTGAATAATGCCACTCTGAACATCAGTATGCAAATATATTTTCAATTATTTTTCATATATACCTCCTAGCAGGAATGCCAGGTCATGTGGTTATTCTATACTTAGCTTTCAAAAGAACTGCCAAATTGTCCTCCACAGTAGCTGCACCATTTTACATTCCCACCAGCAGTGAAGGAGTGATCTTATTTCTCTACATCCTCTCCAACACTTATAATTTTTTTTTAATACTAGTCATTCTAATGGGTGTGAGATAGTATATCATTGGGGCTTGGATTCCCATTTCCCTAATAGCTAGTGATGTTTAGCATCTTTTCATGTGTTTTTGGTCATTTCTACTTCCACTTTGGAGAGATGTCTATTCAAGTCTTTCACACATTTTCAAATTGGGTTGTTTGCATTTTTACTGTTGAGTTGTAGGATTTCTTTATATATTCTGAATATTAAATCCTTATCTGATATGTGATTTCCAAACATCTTCTCCCATTGAGTAGATTGCTTTTTCATTTTCTTGGCAAAGTCCTTTGAGGCCCAAAAGTTTTTTCTTAATTATGAGGAAGTCCCATATATCTATTATTTCTTTCATTGCATGATTTTTTGGATGTAGTCTAAGAAACCATTTTCTAACAGAAGATCCTGAAGATGATTCAGCACATTTTTTTCTAAGAGTTTTATTATCTTGGTTCTTATATTTAAGTCTTTGATCCATTTTAAGTTAATATTTGTATAAGGTGTGAGATAGGAGTGCTTCTTCATTCTTTTGAATACGGACATCCAGTTCTCCCATCACCATTTTGTGAAAAGACTATTGTTTCCCAATTGAATGGACTTGGTCCTTTTCTTAGAAATCAGTTGGCCATTGACAAAAGGGTTTACTTCTGAATTCTCGTTCAATTCCATTGGTCAATTGATCTATCCTTGTGGAAGTACCATGCTGTTTTGCCCACTGCAGCTTTATAATAAGCTTTAAAGTAAGGAAATATGAGTCCTCCAACATCAATCTTCTTTTTCAAAATGCTTTTGGCTATTTGTGGCCTCTAACCCTTACAAATAAGTTTGACAGTTGGCTTTCCCATTTCTGAAAAGTAAGCTATTGGAATTTTGATTGGGATTGCATAGAATCTTTAAATAATTTTGGGTTCTATTGACATCTTAACAATATTTAGTCTTCCAATCCATCAACACAAAATGGCCTTCCAATTATGTAGGTTTTCTTTAATTTCTTTTATCAATGTTTTGTAGGTTTCTGTGTACAAGTCCTTTATATCCTTGTTAAATTTATTCCTAGCTATTTGATTCTTTTAGTTGCTATTGTAAATGGGATTTTTTCCTTGACTTGCTCCACAGATTGCTCATTATTACATATAGAAACACCACTAATTTTTCCATGTTGATCTTTTATCTCACAACTCTCCTGAAATTTTTATTAGTTCTAGTAGCTTTGTTGTAGATTTTTTTGGGACTTTCAATATGTATAGGATCACTTCATGTGCAAATAGTGAAAATTTTACATCTTCTTTCCAAGTTGGATGCCTTTTCTTTCCTTTCCTTTCCTAACTGATCTGTCTAGAACATCCAGCACAATGTTGAATAACAGAGGTGACAGTGGGCATCCTTGTTTTGTTCCAATCTCAGAAGGCAAGCTTTCCAGTCTTTAACTATTTAGTATAATGTTAGCTTATTGGTTTTTCAAATATACCCTTTATCATGTTGAGGAAATTTCCTTCTATACTTATTTTTCTAAGGATTTTATATCAATAAAGGATGCTGAATTTTGTCAAATGCATTTTCTGCATCAATTGAGGTGATCATGTGTTTTTTCTCCTACATTTTTTAATGTGGTGTATTGCATTAACTGATTTTTTTTATATGGAACCACCCTTGCATAACTGGGATAAAACCCTTTTGATTATGCTGTACAATTATTTTCATGTGCTGGTTGATTCGATTTGCAAATATTTTGTTGAGGAGTTTTACATCTAGACGCATAAGAGAAATTGGTCTGTAGTATTCTTTTCTTGTAATATCTTTATCTGGCTTTGGTATTAAGGTTGAGTTGGCCTCTTAGAATTAGTTAGGTAGTGTTCCCTCCTTCAATTTTTTGGAAGAGTTTGAGCAGGATTGGAGTTAATTCTTCTTGAAATGATTGGTAGAATTCAACTCTGAAGCCATATGGTCCTGGGCTTTTCTTTGTTGGGAGGTTTTTTTGGGTGCTTTTTTTTTTTTCAAAGCTGTGTAATTGAGATATATTCACATACCATACAATCCATCAAAAGTGTACTATCAATGACTTTTAGTATAATTGCAGTGCACTCATCACCACAATCAATTTTAGAACATTTTCATTACTTGGGGAAAATAATCCCTATATCCCTTAGCAGTCACGTCTCAATCCCTCTGTCTTTCCCCAGCCCTACATAACTGCTAATCCAATTCCATCTCTATAAATTTATTTATATTTACATTTTTTATAAATGGATTTTATATGTCTAGCTACATGTCTGGTTTCTTCCACTTATCATAATGTTTATTTTTAATTATTGCAATTTTTAAATTAGAGAAGTTATAGGTTTACAGAAAGGCCATGAAAAAAATACAACATTCCCTTATGCCCCCCTATTGTGTTGACACTTTGCATTAGTGTGTGACATTTGTTACAATTTATGAAAGAATGTTAAAGTAATACTGTTAACAATAATTCATAGTTTACATTAGGTTTATTTTTCCCATATACCACCCTATTATTAATACCTTGTAATAGTGTCATATATTTGTTATAATTCATGAAAGAACATTCTTATATATGTACCATTAACCAGAGCCTGTCATCCACAATAGGGTTCACTGTTACATGGTCTCATGGTTTGTCTTCTAACTTTCCTCCTATTAATACACATGACTCAAAACTTCCACTTTCAACTACATTCACAAATATTAATTAAGCACTGTTAAGTACACCCACAAAAATGTGCTATTACCACCACTATCCATTTCCAAACATTTACAATGAACCTATGCAGAAATTTTGTACAAATTAAGCACCAGGTCTCCATTCTCTATCCCCATTCTATCCCCTGGTAACCTATATTCTAGATTCTAACTCTATGAATTTGCTTATTATAATTAGTTCAGATATGATATGATCTCGCTGATATGTGCAATCATATAATATTTATCCATTTGTGTCTGGCTTATTTCACTCAACATAATGTTCTCAAGTTTCATTCTTCTTGTCACAGACATTCAGATTTCATTCCTTCTTTCGACTGAATAATATTCCATCATATATATATACCACATTTAATTATCCATTCATTGGTTGATGGACACTGGGTTTGCTTCCATCTTTTGGCAATTGTAATAATGCCACTATGGACATTGGTGTGCAAATATCTGTTCGAGTCCCTGCTTTCAGTTCATCTGTGCATGATGATTGCCAGATCATACTGTAATTCTATACTTAGCTTCCTGAGGAAACATCAAATTGTCTTCCACAGAGGCTGCACCTATTAACTTTCCCAACAGCAATTAATGAGTGTTCCTATTTCTTC
Organism: Cabassous unicinctus; assembly: GCA_029593785.1. Classification (NCBI taxonomy): domain Eukaryota; kingdom Metazoa; phylum Chordata; class Mammalia; order Cingulata; family Chlamyphoridae; genus Cabassous; species Cabassous unicinctus. Next base: position 13,632 of record JAQZBX010016284.1, on the reverse strand, counting down.
CACATTAAAAACTTGGAGTTTTCTTTTTGTTTTGTTTTTTAAACAGTGGCTATTCTAGTAGGTCTGAAATGATATCTCATTGTGGTTTTGATTTGCACTTCCCTAATAGCTAGTGATGTTGAGCATATTTTCATGTGTTTTTTAGCCATTTGTATTTCTTCTTTTGAAAAATGTCTATTCAAGTCTGTCACACAGTATTAAGTTGGGTTGTTAGTCATTTTATTGTTGACTTGTAGAATTTCTTTATATATTCAGGATATTAAACCCATATCAGTATGTGGTTTCCAAATATTTTCTCCCATGGAGTAGATTGCCTTTTTACTTTCTTGTCAAAGTCCCTTGAAGCCCAAAATTTTAATTTTGAGAAGGTCATATTTATCTATTTTTCTGTTATTGTTTGTGCTTTGGGTGTAAAGTCTAAGAAACCACTGCCTACCATAAGTTCTTGAAGATGTTCCCTCCATTTACTTCTAGGAGTTTTATGGTCATGGTTCTTAGATTTAGGTCTTTGATCCATTTTTGTGCTAATTTTTATACGTGGTGGGAGATTGGGCACTCCTTCAGTTTTTGCACATTGATATCCATTTCTCCAAGCACAATTTGTTGAAGATACTATTGTTTCCCAATTGAGTAGACTTGGCCCCTTGTCAAAAGTCAATTAGCCATAGATGTGAGGGTCTATTTCTGAACTCTCAGTTCAACTCCATTAGTCTAAAAGTTTGTCCTTGTGCCATTGTTTTGACCAATGTAGCTTTGTAGTAAGTTTTCAAATCAGGAAGTAAGAGTCCACCAACTTTTTCATCTTTTTAAAGATTTTTGTGGCTATTCAGGGCCTCTTACACTTCCATATAAATTTGATGAATGGCTTTACCATTTCTGCAAAGTAAGCTGTTGGAATTTTGATTTAGACTTTGTTGACTCTCTAAATCAATTTGAGTAAAATTGATATCTTAACAATATTTAGTCATCCAAACCCCTTTAATTTCTTTTTAATATTTATATTTTTATTTTCCATAATAACAAACTTTATTTTTAAGGAAGTTTTAGATTACAGAAAATTTAGAGATAATGGATTCCCATATATATCCCATGCCTCACATTTTCCCCTATTATTAACATGCTACATTAGTGTGAGTCACTTGTTAAAATTTATGAAAAAATATTGAAGCATTGTGACTAACAAAAGTCTATAGTTTACATTATGGTTTACATTTTGCACCATTCTATTTTATAGGTCTTGACAAAATGTATAATGGCCTCTATCTGTCATTACAATATCATGCAGAAAATTCCAGTGCCCTAAAAAATGACCTATGTTCCACCTATTCTTCCCTACCTTTCCCCTTAGAACATCTGGTAACCACTGTTTTTATATCAATATTATAAGTTCCTCCATTACTACAATAATAATAATTCTTCATTGGTCCATGCTTGCATTCCACCATTATGTTTATTCATTCCACAATCTTGAGGATTTTGGGATGGTGATGCCTACTCTACTTCAGACTGAGAGAGGGCTTAGATTTTATGGGGCAGATGGAAGGAACTGTTTTGCTTGCAGTTATAGATACTATTTGTTTTTTGGGATGAGGGTTGCCCATCATCATCATTTTGTTAGTTTTCCTGGAAAATCTGATGAACTGGAGAGTAAGTGCTGGCCACAACTCTGCGGAGATTCAGGGCTCAACCGACATATGGAAAGACCAAAGATTTAAATCTCTGGGACATATATTTAATGGGTATAGTCCAAATTATAGGTTCAAGAGGTAGATAAATCATGTGTAAGGAAATTAAAAATGAGTGTAACTCTGTTACAGTTGGCAAATAGGTTATTTTATATTCCAAGTTAAGGCCCATTGACAGGGTTCTGATTTCATGGGGCTGTGTGACTTGCCTGTAGTATTTGGGTGTCTCTACAGCACTCAGGAGTACCCTGTTTGAGATTTTGCTTACTGTGACAGTTATTGAGATCTGCTTGAATTGTGCCCAAGTCTAACCTCTGGAATGACTTCCCAACTCACTTTGTAATATCTTAGCCATAAAAACTCTTTTTTATTTAATGTTTCCCCCTTTTGGTCAAGATATATTTTTCAAATGCAACACTGGTTGACACTTGGTATTAATCCCTCAGTGCTAGGGAGGTTCATCCCTGAGAGTCATGTCCCATGCTGGGGGAAGATCGTGAGTTTACTTTTTGAGTTAGACTTAGAGAGAGGCCTCATTTGAATAAAAAAGAGGTTTTTCAGGATGTAACTCTTAAGCAATAGATACAATTAGGCTAAGTTTCAATTTTACAAGAATGTTCATAAGTGCAAGCATTAATATTGATGGTTTGGCATATTGGTCTGTTTTCTTTTATTAGGCACTGCTTATGTACTTTGAAGATGCTTGCCACTCTACTAGAGAATGTAGCATGACTTCCCCAGGGTGGGAATTTAATATTTTGTTGACTATAGTTTGGGTCTCCATCCACTAACATAATGCCCTATCACCACATGAACACATTCATATTTCATAGAGGCTGCCCCAGGTGCACCCTTCACCACACATCCACCCACCACTGACACCCTGCATCAATGATCCTCCCCTTCCACAGTTGACAAAAGAACACTCCCACAATTGTATTCTCAACCACAGTCCTCCACCTCCGCAAAGTTCACCTGTTCCTTCCTCCAGCCCTCTCCCCAGCTCTATGGATAGCCCAACCCACCCCCCAAACCCTCTGACACTCCCACATCAATTCCACTCATTTCACTGCACCCACATCACCTCCATCCACTGCCAAACCACCCCCATCCACCTAATCATAGATTCTGCCAAGAATGGGCATCAGAATCTATGCTCACCACTTTACTCCCTTTCTATCTACTGTTAGTCTATCTTCTAAACTCTATTTCTGTGAGTCTGTTCAATATCCTTAGTTCATATCAGTGAGATCACATCAATATTTGTCCTTTCGTGACTGGCTTACTTCACTCAACATAAGCTCTTTGTAACTCATCCATGTTGTTGCATGTGTCAATACTTTATTGCTTCTTACAGCTCAGTAATATGCCATTGTATGTATATACACATTTTGTTTATCAATTCATCCCTTGAGTGGACACTTGAGTGGCTTCCAACTTTTGGCAATTGTGAAAAATGCAGCGATGAGCACTGGTGTGCATATATCTGTTAACATCCCTGCTTCCAGTTCTTCTACGTATATTCCTGGTGGTAGGATTGCCAGATCACACGGCAAATCTATACATAATTTCCTGAGGAAACATCAAACTGTCATCCACAGGGGCTGCACTAATCTACATTCCCCTCAGCAGTGAATGAGAGTTCCTATTCCTCCATATTCTCTCCAACACTTGTGGCTTTCTGGGTTTTTTAAATTAATAATAGCCACTCTAATAGGAGTAACATGATATCTTGTTGTAGTTTTGATTTGCGTGTATATAATAGCTAGTGATGCTGAACATCTTTTCATGTGATTTTTAGCCATTTGTATTTCCTATTTGGAAAAGTGTTTATTCAAATCTCTTGCCCATTTTAAAAATGGGTTGTTTGTCTTTATTTTCGAGATGTAAAACTTCTTTATATATGCCAGGTATTAAGTCCTTAACAGATAGGAGTTTCCCAAATATTTTCTCTCATTGAGGAGGCTGTCTTTTTACTTTCTTGACAAACTCTTTTGAAGCACAAAAGTTTTTAATTTTGAGGATGTCCCATTTATCTATTTTTCCTTTCATTGCTCGTGCTTTGTGTGTAAAGTTTATGAAACCATTTTCTACTACCAAATCTCGTAGATGCTTCCCTGTGTTATCTTCTAGGAGCTTTCTGCTTTTGACTCTTATATTTAGGTCTTTGATCCATCTTGGGCTAATTTTTTATAGGGCATGAGATGATGATCTTTTTTCATTCTTTTGGAAATTGATATCCAGTTCTCCAAGAAATAATTGTTGAAGAGACTGTTCTGTCCCATTTGAGTGGGCTTGGTGGACTTGTGTGTATGAGTTGATTGAATATGCATGGGCCTAGACCTGAACTATCAATTTGGTTCCAATAGTCTGTATGTCTATTCTTTTGGCAATACCATGCAGTTTACATTTTTTTAGAAGGTACTGGTGATTGAACCCGGGACCTCCTACATGGGAAGCAGGCACTCAACCACTGAACTATATCCACTCCCCAATGAAAGTTTTGTTTTTTTCATTTGTTTGTTTGTTTATTTTAGGTGGTACCAGGGATCCTACCTGGGATCTTATACATGGAAAGCAGGTGCTCAACCACTTGAGCTACATCTGTTCCCCAACTATGCCATTTTGACCACTGTAGTTTTGTAGTATGCTTTAAAGTGGTAGTGTGATTCCTCTAATTTTGCTTTTCCTTTTCAAGAAGTTTTTGGCTATTCGGAGCCATTTACACTTCCAAATAAATTTAATAATTGGCTTTTCCAGTTCAGTGAAAAATGCTGTTGGAGCTTTTATTGGGATTACATTGAATCTGTTAATCAATTTGGATAGGATAAACATCTTAATGTTATTTAGTCTTCCAATCCATGAGCACGGAATAGTCTTCCATTTATTTAGGTCTTCTTTGATTTCTTTTAGCAATTAAAATAATTAAGTCTTCTTTGATTTCTTTTTAGTTTTCTGCATACAATTCCTTTACATCCTTAGTTAACTTTACTCCTAGATATTTGATTCTTTTAGTTGTTATTGTAAATGGAATTTTTTCTTGATTTCCTTCTCAGATTGCTCATTATTAGTGAACAGAAATACTACTGATTTTTGCATGGTAATTTTATATCCTGCCACTTTACTGAACTCATTCATCAGCTCTAGAAAATTTGTTGCAGATTTTCAGGACTATGTATAGGATCATATCATCTGCAAGTACTGAAAGTTTTACTTCTTCCTTTCCAGTTTGGATTTCTTTTATTTTTCCTGGCTTAGAGCTTGAGCAAGGACTTCTAATATAATGTTAAATAAGAGCAGTGACAATGGGCATCTTTGTCTTTTTCCAGATTTTAGAGGGAAAGCCTTTATCCTTTCACCCATAGCTCTGGGTTTTTCACACATGGCCTTTATCATTTTGAGGAAGTATCCTTTAAATTCTCATTTTTGAATTGGTTTTATCAAATAAGGATATTTTTTGTTGAATGTCTTTTCTGCATCAATAGAGATGATCATGTGATTTTCCCTCAATCTGTCAATGTGATCTATCACATTCATTGGTTCTCTTATGTTGCACCATCCTTGCATACTTGGGATAAACCCACTTGATCATGGTATGTAATTTGACTAATGTATTGTTGGATTCAATTGTCAAGTATTTTCTTGAGAATTTTTGCATCTAAGTTCATTAGAGAGATTGGTCTCTAGTTTTCTTTTCTTGTAACATCTTTATGTGGCTTTGGTGTTAGGGTGATTTTCGCATCCTAGAATATGTTAGGTAATGTTCCATCATCCTCAATTTTTTGGAAGAGTTTGGGCAGGATAATTATTCGTTCTTTCTGGGATGATTGGTATAATTCACCTGTGAAGTCATCTGGTCCTGGGCTTTTCTTGGTTAAGAGGTTTTTGATGACTAGTTCAATCTCACTACTTGTGATTGTTCTATTGAGTTCTTCTATTTCTTCTTTCATCAATGTAGGTTGTGAGTTTCTAGAAATTTGTCCATTACATCTAAAGTGTCCATCTAACTGGCATACAATTTTTCAAATAACCTCTTATGATATTCTTTATTTCCTTGGAGTCAGTCATGATATCCCCTCTCTCATTTCTGATTTTATTTGACTCTTCTTCCATTTTTCTTTGTTAGTCTAGTTGAGGTATGTCAATTTTATTAATCTTCTCAAATAACCAGGTTTTGGTTTTGTTAATTATTTCTTATGTTTTTTTAATTCTCAATTTCATCTAATTCTGTTCTAATCTTTGTTATTTCTTTCCTTCTGCTGGCTTTGAGATTATTTTGTTCTCTTCTTTTTCCTACAGGTGTGCAGCTAGGTCATAGATTTTAGCTCTTCCCTCTTTTTTAATGTAGGCATTCAGAGCTATAAATTTCCCTTTCAGCATTGATTTAGCTGATATGCTGTGTTCCCATTTTGATTTGCTAAGAATGTGTTGTTTAGCTTCCATATATTAGTTCTTATTCCAGCTCTACATCATTTATGAATTCCTAGCTTCATTCTATTGTGGTCAGATAAAGTGCTTTGTATAATTTTGATCTTTCTAATCATTATGACTTGTTCTATGACCTAGCATTTGGTCAATCTTGGAGAACGATCCATGAGAACATAAGAAGAATGTACATACTGATGCTTTGGGGTGTAATGTTCTCTATATGTCCATTAAGTCTACTTCCTCTAAAGAATTATTTGTCTACTTTCTCTAAAGTATTGTTTTAAGTATAAGTATACTTCCTCTAAAGTATTATTCAAGGTCTCTGTTTCTTAATTGAGTCTCTGTCAAGATATTCCATCTAATGGTGATAATGGTGAATTGAATTCCCCCACTATGATTGTACAGGCATCTATTTCTCCTGGTAATTTTGCCAGTATTTGGCTCAAGTGTTTTGGGATTCCCTAGTTAGGTGTGTAAATATTTATGATTGTTCTTTCTTCTTTGTAGAGTATCTCTTTTATTAATATATAGTGTCTTTCTTTGTCTCTTACAACAGTTTTGCATTTAAATTCTATTCTGTCTAATATTAGTATACCTATTCTTGCACTTTTTTTGTTACTGTTTGTGTGTAAAATTTTATTTTGAATTTTTCACTTGCAACCTGTTTGGGTCCCTGTGTCTAACCATATAGATAGGTCATATTTCCTTATCCATTATGCCAATCTGTGTCTTTTGATTGGAGAGTTTAATCCATTAAGTTTCAATGTTATTACTGTAAAGGCACTACTTACTTCAGCCATTTCTCCTTTAGGCTTATATATATAATATTTTAAATTTATTTCTCTTTTTATCCTTTTTGTTACTCTGACCAATAATCTTCCTCCTACACTCTCCTCCAACCCTCGGTCTCCTGTTTTTTCCTTTCAAACTGCAGAGCTCCCATTAGTATTTATTGAAGGGCAAGACTCTTGTTGAAAACTCACTCAATTTCTGATAATCTGCAAATATTTTGAACTCTCCTTCATTTTTCTTTCAACAAATCAATTTTATTGATACATATTAATAAAGAATTTATCCATCCAAAGTGCACAGTCACTGGTATTTGATATAATCACATACTTGGGCATTCATCTGTTCAATCATTTTAAGAGCATTTCAATTATTCTAATTATAATAATAAGAAAAAAAAACAAACAAACAAAATGCACAACCTCTCAATCTCTATGATTCCCTTGCCATACATAGCTGGTATTCTGTTTTCTTCTCACTAGTATATTTGTATTTACATGTTTTTAAACAAATCAATATTACTGATACATATTAGTAAAGGATAAAATTTATCCAAAGTGGGCAATCAATGGCATTTGGTATAATCACATAGTTGTGCATCATTGCTTCAATCATTACTATAGCATTTTCATTATTTCAATAATAATAATTAAAAAAAAAAACCCAGACAAACAAACAGGAAAATTCCTCATTTCTCAATCTCTCTGGTACCCCTGCGGTACATAGCTGCTATTTCTGGCTATTCTTATTTATTTGTTTATTGAGCAGTTTTATTGAGATATATTCACATGCCATATGATCTATCCAAACTTTTTGGAAGAGCTTGAGCAAGATCAGTATTAGGTCATCTTTGAATGATTAGTAGAATTTGCCTGTGAAGCTATTGGTCCTGCACTTTTCATCTTTGGGAGGTTTTTGATGACTGTTTTAATCTCTTCAGTTGTGATTGGTTTGTTGAGGTCTTCTGTTTCTTCTAGGGTCAGTCTGGTGGTTTGTGTGTTTCTAGGAATCTATCTATCTCCTCTACGTTGTCTAGTTTTATGGCATACAATTGTTCATAGCATCCTCTTATGATCTCTTTTATTTCTGTGGCATTGGTGGTAATGCCCCACTCTCATTTCTGATTTTATTTATTTGCATCCTCTCCTTTTTTCCCTTTGTCAGTCTAGGTAAGGTTTTGTCAATTTCGTTAATTTTCTCAAAGAGCCAACTTTTGGTTTCGTTAATTCTCTCTATTGTTTTTTTCTTCTCAGTTTCATTTATTTCTGCTCTGATCTTTACTATTTCTTTCCTTTGGCTTGCTTTTGGATTAGTTCGCTGTTCTTTTTCTAGTCCCTCATGTGTGCAGTTAGATCTTCAATTTTAGCTCTTTCTTTTCATTTAATGTAAGATTTGGGGGCTATAAATTTCCCTCTCAGCACTGCCTTTGCAGTGTCCAATAGGTTTTGATATGTTCTGTTCTCATTTTCATTCGTCTCAAGATATTTAAAGAACTCCCTTGAAATTTCTTTTTTGACCTACTAATTATTTAAGAGTGTGTTGTTTCATCCCTATATATTTATGAATTTTCCATTTTTCCATCCAATTGATTTCCAGTTTCATTCCATTATAATCAGAGAAAGTGTTTTGTAAAATTTCAATCTTTATAAATTTATTAAGACTTGTCTTGTGACCCAACTTACGGCTTATCTTGGAGAAGGAAACATGCGCACTTGAAAAGACATTCTCAGCTAATAAATAATACTTCATAGCTCATAATAGAATTTTTATAGCCACACTATTTTGTAAGTCTAAGATGTTAATTTGTATGTTGACTGTGCAAAAGAAGAGAAAAGAAGGAAAAAAAGAACAGGTGCTTTGGTTTGATCCATGCTCAGCAGAAGTTGCTGGGACTGATGGTAATGGCCTGGAATATATCAAGGAAGCATGTTGTTCAGACAAAAAAATCCCTGTACCACTTGGGACATTTATATCATTGCCACATTACACCCAATGTTATCCAGAACATTTTAAAATTCAAACTATATATACATGTATTGTATATATATCATATATATTATATGTATATACTCACACATAGTCCCTGGGGATCCCCTAAAATTATAATTGTCATATTAACAAAAGTCAGAAGGGTTCAATTCTTCTCTATGAACTTCTGATAAGTATGAATTAATGCGATATTGGAATAGAAAATAACAAGTAATGAGTTGCCCTCTGTATTAGTCAGGCAAAGGGGTGCTGATGCAAAGTACCAGAAATCTGTTGGCTTTTCTAAAGGGTATTTATTTGGGGGTAAAAGCTTATAATTACAAGGCCCTAAAGAGTCCAAGCAGTCAAGGCTGCTTCCTCACCAAAGCCTGTTGCCATGTGTTGAAGCAAGATGGTGGGCTATCTCTGCCTGGTCTCTTGGGCCTTCTCAGCTGCTCAGCTCCTCTGTTCTCTTCAGCTGTAAACTATCAGGCAAATGGTTCATCCCTTTGTCCAGGACTTTATCTGTTTGAGCCTTCTCCTTTCTATCACATGGCAGGACTGAAATGACCAATTTCTCTCCTCTTCCATGTCTTCTTCCATGTGTCTTCATGAGTGAATGTTTGTATCAACCCACCAAGGAGGTGGGACTCAATCCTGAGTCACGCCCTACTGACTTGGTCAAATCAAAGCCTTAATTTTAACAGGCAATCTTAACAGCTGAATCTAATGCATTCAAAGGGTATCATACCCAGAGGAACAGACCAGCTTACAAACATAATCTCTATTTTGGGGATTCATAAATAACCTCAAACTGCTACACCCTCCAAAACCAGTATAAATGTGATAAGAAAATTCTGAAAATCACATCACGTATAATCATTATCTTGGTGACATTGTTAGACAGGAAATATGGGAAAATTGTCAGAAATAATGGATAGTCTTCCTCTTCTGTCTATGATGGAGTAATTTAAGAAGGAAAATACTCCCAACTAGAAACTGTAAAAACAAAACCCAAAAAAACAAAAAAATATTTGAGAGAACTGTTGATGAATAAGATTTTAAAGGCCAAGATCATGGAGTAGAAGGAAAAACACAGCAGTAGTCTAGTAATCTATTAGCAATTCTACCCTATGGAAAGTAATGCTAATCATTGACATAAGACAAGAGACTGATAGACTCAGGGTCTCCTCCAAAGGGCAGAGAAGCCAAGAGAGTCTCTGGTAACCTTAATGTGTCCAGAGAGATAAAACTTGAGATCATTCTCCTAAGACATCCAGGATATGAGTGCCAAATTTCCAGATATTAGGTAGTCCAGAGAAGTAATCCAGAAAGTTTCCCCTTAAAGCATGGCCATATTCTTACAAAGTATAGGAGAAGAGATTAAAAATCTAAGTAGAGAGTCAAAGAACATTTCAGAAGAATGTTTGCCAGTCCCATGGTACTCAGGAGTCAAATTTTGAGGTTGGAATTCATTAAGGAGAAGGGGCTTAAAAAAAAAATAGAGGCTCTTATAGGTTTCTTGGAAGGCTACAAGATGAGAAAAGGTTGAAACAAAGGTAAACAGAGCCTGTAAAACATCCACCCAGTCCCATTTATCTTTTTCTTTTTTTGTCACTTGTGGTTTTTGTTGTCATTTAAGACACTATTGCCTTATACAAGTTCATTAAAATTTTATACTTTTAGCTGTTATATTTAGGGATATGATCCATTTTGAGTTAATTTTTATATGTGGTCTGAGATTGGCGTCCAACTGCATTCTTTTTCATGTGGATATCAAGTGTCCCACCAATATTTGTTGAAAAATGTTCTCTTCCCACCATTGAATTGTGCTGGCACCCTTGTCAAAAACCATTTGATCATAAATGTATGGTGTTATTTCTGGACTCTCAATTCTATACCAATGATCTATGCATGTATCCTTATGTAGGTACCACACTCTCTTGATTACTATGGCTTTTTAGTAAGTTTTGAAATTAGGAAGTGTAAGTCCTCCAACTTCATTCTTTTTCTAGATTGTTTTGGCTATTATGGGTCCTTGAGTTTCCACATGAATTTTAGTATAATCTTTTCAATTTATAAAGAATCAAGATAGAAATCTGATGTAGCTTGCATTGAATCAGTAGATCAATTTAAGGAGTATTGTTATGTTAACATTAAGTCTTTCCATCCATCAATATGGGATGTCTTTCCACTGTGCAGGTATTCTTAAATATTTTTCAACAAGTTTTGCACTTTTAAATTTTGTAATTCTTTTGTTAAATATTATTCTCAAGTATTTAGTTCTTTTATACACAAATGAAATTATTTTCTTAATGTTTGGTTTATTCATTGTTAGTGTAGCAGATTGATATTGTTTATGAATTCCAAAAATAGATATTGGATTATGTCTGTAAACTTGTAGGTCTGAGGTTTCACTTCTACTTGATTAAATTATGATTAGGGCTTTGATTGGGCCACATCAGCAGGGTGTTGAGTCCCTGACCCTTGGTGTGTGGGAAGTCACAGAGAAAAGACATGGAAGGACAGAGTTGAGAGTTTTTGGATGCTGGAACCCTGGAAAGTAAACACAGAGGAGAAGAACACAGAGGAGTAGAGACAGCTCCTTAGACAAGGCAGAAGACTTGGGAAAAGAGAAGAGCTATTCACATGATAGTTTGCAGCTGCTGAGACCTGAGCAGCTGAGCCCACAGAAATGAGCCCTGGGAGAGAGATGGGACTTATCCCAGCCTAAACTGATATTGGAAGAAGCTGGGACCACAGAGCCTTCAGAGGAAGAGGGAGGCTGAACCCTTGCAAGCATCGGCAGCCATGATGCTTCAACAAATGGCAACAGATGTTGGTGACAGAAGTAATTTATTCTTTATGGCCTGGTAACTGCAAGCTTCTATCCAAAATAAATATCCTTTATAAATGCCAACAGATTTCTGGTACTTTCTATCAGCACACTTTGGCTGACTAATACAGTTAGTGTATAGAAGTATGATAAGGTTTTTAAAAAATGTTTTATTGTAGTAATAGATATACAACTCAAAATTTACCATTGTAATCACTTGCAAGTGTACAATTCAGAATGACTGACCTTTTATATTACTCATTTATTTTGGAAACTTGCTTAACTCAATTATTATGAGTTTTATTGTAGATTTCTTAGGATTTTCTATGTATCAGAGCAAATTATCTGTAAATATAGTTTTTCTACTTCCTTTGCAATCTGGATTCCTTTAATTTCTTCTTATTGCCTGATTTCCTGAGCTAGGATCTCCAGCATAATATTGAATAGAAATGGTGAGAGCAGATATCCTTGTATTGTTTCTGATCTTAAGGGGAAAACTTTCAGTCTTTCACCATTAACTCACATAGTAGCTTTCAGTTTTTTTATAGATTTCCTTTACCAGATTGAGTAAATTCCCTTCTATTTCTAGTTAATTTTTCTTAGTGTTTTATCATAAAAAGGCATTGGATTTTATCAAATGCTTTTTCTGCATCTATTTATATTATCATGTGTATTTTTGCTCACCTAGTCATGAGACAGTTCCATTTCTGATTAGTTTAGATAGATAATGCCCACACTGTCTTCCCAAAAGAGATTGGTGAATGCTCTCTTAGAATATATATCATCATCTAGAACTTTTAAAAATATTTCCTTGAAAAACTGTTAATTCAATAGAAAAAAGAAAGGAAAGCATGTGAAGAAACAGGACCAGGAAGAAAAAGAGTCAATAAAATATGACACCCACATGACCTGTTATCAGAGAGGAACTTTAAAATAACTATGATTAATATGTTCAGCAAAATAAATGACATGATGGAGAATAGAGAATTTCACTAGAAAAGTAAAATACATAAAAATAATACAAATAAATAAATAATACAATAAAAATACAATGGAATATTACTCAACTGTTAGAAGGAATAAAGTGCTAACACATGGAATAACATGGATGAATCTTGAAGACCTTATGTTGAGTGAAGCAAGCCAGGCATTGAAGGATGAACAGTTTATGACCTCATTGATTTGAATTGAGGAAAGTTAACAGTCTCTGAGAACCACTGTCTGAAAGATAGATTAACAAGGGAGAGAGAGAGAGAAGGGTAGCTTGCGAGCCGTCACCCATATGGACATAATCTATGGTAAATTGATAGACTATAGTTACATATTGAAGGATAGGACAGGTGGGTAGAGATATTACTGGGTTTGGTGGTGCAGGGTTAACAGGTGGGTAGATTAGGAAAGGCAGGTTAGAATACCCAGGACATGTAATTATGAATCTTGTCATCCCATGAGCCAAGACAGGGGAGTGGCATATGCCCAGGGGGTGGTGAGGAAGGAATAGAAAAGATCAAATGGGGTATTTAGTGGTCATGGGAAGTGTTCTTCATTGCCATATAGTAATGGACACAGGACATGGTAAATATGATCAAAAATTATTAAACTGTACTGTCTAAAATGTAAACTATACTGTAAACCATTGACAATGTTTAGTAGCTATGTTTCACTACATGTGTAACAATTATAACAATGCTACCATCCACAAAAAAAAAAAAAAGTTTTAATGTGGGGTGGGGAAGGGGGAGGGAGTTTGGGTATATGGGAATTTCTAGTATTCCGTGTGTGACTTTGCTGTGGCCTGAAACTTCTTTTTTTTATTGCGGGCAAAAATCAAATTTTTCACAATACATGCCAATTTTGTAAAATGATATATAAATACATATGCATATAAGTGCATTTGCTTGCATAAATGTTATTTATATATATATA
>JAQZBX010016283.1:0-36626 GCA_029593785.1 Cabassous unicinctus | reverse complement strand
AAAAAAGAATGGAGCAGGGGGGCATGATCTCTATCTTGGGCACCTGGGTGGGTGGCAGGATCATCAACTGAGGTTGGGACCCAGGAAGAGGGGAGGGAACTTTCCATGGGAAGCTCATGAGGTTGTTTGCAAAAGGTGAGTTGCAGGTTCCTGAGACCACCTGGGGACCGGGCTCCGGAGGCAGGTCTCTAATTCAGAGAGGCCTCAAGGTTTAACGATGAGCAACAGCAGACACAAACCCCCACGCAGCTTTTCACAGAGCTTACAGTCCAGTGAGCGTGGTGGACATCCATCAAGTAGTCACGCAGATATATCTAAAATGCCAGAGGTGCCAGGAAGGAAAGAGAGGGGTGAGTAGGCTGTGACCGAGGCAGAGAGGTCAAGGCCAGCTCCTTGGGAAAGGGACATTTGAGCTGGGTTCTGAAGCATGGGTAGGAGTTGACCAGATGAAGAGGAGCAAGGAGAACATTCCAGGCAAAGAGAACAGTACATGCAAAAGCTCTGTGACCGGACAGAATTGGGTCAAGACCATGGTCCTGAAGAAGCCCATTGAGGCTGGGACAGAGAGGTTGATGGGGGAGTGAGGTCAAGATGGGGTCAGGGAAGCAGGCTCAGGCCAGAACACACAGAGCTATGGACGCCGTGAGCAGGAATTTTTTCTTGACATATTTCATCTTTTACACGTTCCAGCCATCCAGGTGATACTTCATAGGCTTGGATTGGAAAGGACTTTCAAAGGTCATCTTCTTCATTCTCCTGCCTCCAGACAGGAGCAAATAGAAGCCAGGGCTTGTGTGTCTTGATGGGCAGTGCTTAAAATTCCAAGGCGATCCTGTCAGACACCGCATACCAAGGTTCATTATTAAGCAGCTGTTGGGATGTTTCTGTTCTCTCTTTTGAATGAATTTTTGTAAAAATGTCTGTAAGAAGCCCCATTCCTGGGCTGCCCCATTTCTAAGGCTTCATCGAGCTCCCTGCTTACCAGCTGGGCATGAGGTTTCCTTCCCCTCTCCCCTCTTCTCCTGCATCTAGAGTCCTGGCAGTCAGCCTGACATCCTTCTACCCACCCTGTCACCAGGCCACTGAGGTCATGAACGCAAAAGTGATGGGAATTAGCACATGTCGATGTCCTGCTATGTGCCAGGCCGATGCACCCCTTAACCCCGTTTCCGCCTCTCCCTTCCGTGACCACTGCGTGGCCAACTCCTCTCGAACCAACATCTGTAATCTCCATTCCTCCCACCCATCTGGTGAGAGTCGAGCGATCTTTCTATTTCTGCATGAGGAAACTGAGGCACAGGGTGGTTAGTGACCTGCCCAAGAGCTCACGGTTGTATATATCAGAGCTGAGATGTGAACGCGAGTCCTTCAGGCTTCAAAGCTGATGCTGCTCACCCAGGCGCGTGCTGCTCCCCACATATGTGCTGCTCCCCCCCATGCAGTGCTGCTCCCCCCCATGCAGTGCTGCTCCCCCCCATGCAATGCTCCCACTCCTCTCCCATACAGTGCTGCTCCCCCAGGCGTGGTGCTACCCTGAGCTCTCAGAGCCGGTCTTCTCCCAGCTGGTCTCTAGCATGACGATCTTGAGGCAGCACGGTGGGGTGGCAGGCGGGTGGTCTTCCAGAGGGACTCCAGCTCCTTCACGCTCCAGTTGAGGAATCTTTGGCAAGAATGGGGATAAAAATAGGAGCTACCTCCTAGAATTGTCAAGGGATCGAATGAGGCAATGGATGTAGAGTGCTTAGCACAGGGCCTGGCACACAGTAATGCTCAGTAAATGGGGGCTTGGGTAACCACAGCGTCTAGGAGAAGCGTCCTAAAACCTGCCTGGTGTGTGTTTACTCCTCTGTCCTCAAACTCTCAGTGGCTGCCCAGTGCCCACGAATACAGTCCAAACTCCTACTTCTGGCGTTAGGGCCGCCTCACGAGCTTCTCGTTCCCCATGTGTCTGTCCTAATTCCCACTGCTTCCCCAAAAAATCACCCACTTGAACCAACCTGATCAACTCCTTGTACCTCAAATTCCTTCTGTCTCCTACCTGTCTAGTATCCATTCAACCAATATACCACATCCAGAGAGCTAACTACGTGCTGGGCCGCAGTAAACAACCAGCAAATGGCCTGTCCTCCAGCACCTACAGTGCAGCAGGGAGAATAAAGAAACAAATGTATGACTACAAACAGTGACCAGTGCTATGAAGGGAGAGTCCAGGGTGTGATGAGAGAAGGTAATAGTAAAGGCAGGATGGTCAGGGGAGGGCTCTCTGGGGACAGAGCATTTCAACTGAGACCTACGGTATGAAAAGGGGTTGCTCTAGAGAGTATTAAGAAGAGTCATCTATGGAAAGGGAACAGCATAGGCCCTGTGGCTGGAGGGAGCATGGTCCATCTCAATAACTGGAGGCCAGTGGCTGGGACACAACTGGTGGTCAGGGTATGGAGGAAGGAGAAACCCAAGATGAAACAGAAGAGGTCGTCAGGACCTAGATCAAGTGAGGCATTGTAGGCTAGAATGGAGGCCCAGTTCCACCTTGAAGTTTCCCCAAACTTCTTTCAGACTCTTCTAGGCCTAGCTATCTCCACCATTTAGCCAGGACCAGACACTGTACTTATATAAACCTCCAGTCAGTCAAGAATGTAGAGGGGGAAGCAGATGTGGCTCAAGCAATTGAGCTCCCACCTACCAAATGGGAGGTCCATGGTTCAGTTCCCGGTGCCTCCTAAAGAAGACAGCAAGCTGGCATGATGCACAACAAGATGACACAACAAGAGACACAAAAAGAAAAACATAATGAGAGACACAACAAAGCAGGGAACGGAGGTGGCTCAAGGATTAGGCACCTCCCTCCCACATCAAATGTCCTTGGTTCAGTTCTCAGTGTCTCCTAAAGAAACAAGGAACACAGACATGGCAAGTGCAAATGATGGAATGGGGAGAAATAAATAAAATAAATCTTTTTTTTAAAAAATGTGGAGGGAGGGAACCACCTCCTCCGGTTTCTTGGGATACTTTTGAATAGGGCCCTTATCAGGGTAAGGATCTCTGGTTTCAAAAATTGATTTGCCCCTGGTAACAGGATGTCAGGCCTCTCACGCCATTGGACAGTGCTGAACTCTGCAGCTCCCAGGGCATGCGAGCGGGACAGGGCGCCTGTGAGAGACTGGTGTAGGCCTTGCCATCCCCAAGGGAACTAAATAAAGCTATTGTTGGGAAGGGAAGAGAGAAAATAGCCGACAAGATGTTTTTTGTCCTCTGTGACCTGTCTGTGCTCAGGGAGGGGCTGGCATGCTGCAAATGGGTGGAAATGGGAATGGCCTTTGAAACCTACTTTGAACGGCTTGGGAAGGGAAAGGGACACACTGGGGAGAAGACATGGGCTGCAGTGGAGCAGCTCCACAGTTTCCTGACTGTCTGGCCTTGGGCAAACTCCTTGCCTCTGATTTCTAGAATGCTGACATATATAAAGTACCTAGTACCATTCCTGGAGCTGACAAGACACTCAGTAAATGCAGTTATTATTAGCCTGCAGGTAATATGGTTTAGTCACCCTGGATGGCAATTCCATGGTGCTCACTTGCATTTCTTGAGCTCCAACAGTTGACTTCTGATACCTATCAGGCTGTCTCCAAACTCTGCTGATTGTCTCCTTGTGAAGTTTTCATTCTGGCCTCTGGGAATTAAAACATGAGTTCATAAGGAAATGTATACAAGACGTTTAGGGAATCTTGTTTGTAGTAAAAAAGAGAGAGAAAGAGAGAGAAATGATAACACAAATGTCCATTGACGTAAAAATGGCTGGAGAATTGAGGCATGTGCTGTGGAATATTATGGAGCTATTAAAACTATTGGGTTAGGTCTGTATCTATTGACATGGATGGGAGGAGGGGAGGCATAAAATGATATTGAGTGAAAAGAGCCACTTCTGAAAAAAAAAACAAAGATCAACCTAAGCCATATATGTGAATACATGCTCGCAAAGATTGAGCATGGCGGACGATGGGGAAGAATCCATACCACACATACCAGGCAAGTGAAACTACTTCTCGAGCTGTGAAAGGGGAGGGGGGGAGAATATAAGGGGAAAAAATACTTGTGGCCAAATAGTAATAGTAAAATGTCAAGTGAGGAAAGAATTTAAAATAATTCCATTTCCAGTATTGCAAAATATCCAGTTTCCTCTTGGACATATAAATGAGGAGTATAAAGTAATATGGACCAACACAAATACTGATTTGATTAGATGATGAGATTATGAATAATTCTCCTTGAACTCCTATGATGATTTTAACAGTATTCTTTCAATAAAGTGTCACTTTATGAAAAGAGAAAGAAATACTCTCAGAGGTGACCCCACTTTCTCCACCATCCCAGTCCCAGTGGCTCCTGTTGGTTATAATCAATTCTAAACTGGTCTCCACCCCTTCATTCTCGCTTAGAGTCTTCCTGCCCACAGCTGGCAGGCTCCTCTCCTCTTCCTGAACTGTCCTACTTCCCCACAGCCCATCTGAGCACCCCCAGCTCTTCCCTTTGACTTTAAAGGCTCCCAATAATCTGGCCCCAAATTGCCTCTTCCTTCTCCCCAACCCCAGCCCAGGGCCTTGCTGGCTGACACGCGGTTCTAAAAAGAATGCTGTTCTCCACAAGTCAAAGCAAAAATGTCAAAGGAAACTTTCCTGTAGTATCAGGAAAATTCACTGATTTCAACAAATTCCTTTTGAAATATCTAATTTAACAATTCCCAGATTTTCCTAGATTGGCTTTCTGTGTCCCATAAACCCAGATACAGTTTCTACTCCCATTATTTCTGCTTATTAATATATTCCTCAAATTCTATGTAAAGAATGCTGGAGAAGGGCATTCAGTTCCAACACACAATTCCGTTTACAAAGGTATCCAAAACAGCTTTATTGCAGATTAAATCATCTTAAGTATCCTAAAATAAATCCTTCCTTCCTATGGGTTCGTGTCCATGAGGGCTCATGAGGAATTAACACCCACCACGGGAAGCCCACGGTGCTC
The DNA here is from genome assembly GCA_029593785.1 of Cabassous unicinctus. Taxonomy (NCBI): domain Eukaryota; kingdom Metazoa; phylum Chordata; class Mammalia; order Cingulata; family Chlamyphoridae; genus Cabassous; species Cabassous unicinctus. Next base: position 31,607 of record JAQZBX010016283.1, on the reverse strand, counting down.
AGCAACCTTGAGGTGCCGAGCCTTCCTTCTACCCACCCACGACCTCGTCATCCTTCAGAATCCTTCTCAGAGCCTTCCTTGCCTGTGGAGACTCATGACTCCAACCACACAGGCCTGCCCACCATTGCCTTGTTCTGCTCTTTTTATAACTTTTTATAGTGAGTACATATTGCTTCTGGAATCAAAATCAAATATTGTTGTTGTTTTAAGATACATTTATTCACCCCAGACACCAGGGTGTAGTGAGTTTTAGCCTGAAATCGGTATGGGCGGTTGCGGGGGGTAGAATTTTATTCAGATTCTACTGCAGGCAGCCCTTGTACTAGAACTGTTGAAGTAAATATGCCACATCAAACTTGGAGTCTGACAAAGCCAACTTCAAGACCTGCCTCCAGCCCTTGCCAGAAGCTGAACTGAGTCTCAATTTTCTCCTCTGTAAAATGGTAATAAAAATACCTTCCCTGCGTGCTTTATGGGCGATTGTGAGGGTAAAATGAGATAAGGTCCAGAGAATCGCTTTGAACCCTCAGCAGACTCTTCTACAGCTAGGCACCATGAAGAGCTGCGGTTCCTGCTCTCAGGAGCCACAGTGTAAGAGGACAGACAGCACTGTCAGCAGACAATCCAGGGCAGGGTGATAGGCACAAGAACAGACAATCGTGTGGTTATAGAGAATGGGACTTGGTTAACCCTGGCTGGGGTGACTCAAGGGGAAGGGAATGATACGACTAAAACAGAAGGGATAACCTTTGCCATCAAGCAACTCAAAACGCATTTCTGGAAACCAAGTGAACATGTTGCAAACACCATATGAGCAACAGCAAGGAGGTGAAGCATAGCAGAAAGATCTCAGGCTTGGAGGCAGCTGGTCTAGGTTTGAGTCCTGGTTCCCTCACTTCCTTGATAAATGGCCATGGGCATGGGCAAGCACGTAATCTTTCGATTCCTGCTTTTCTCATTTGTATCTGGGGAAGAAGAATGCATGCCTCCCAGGTCTTGCTGAGAGCATTGATTGCACCACAGAATGAGTATTGAGCACTGTCCCTGGGTCAGGCAGTTCCAGGAGCTGGGGACACAATAGGGACCCAAACAGACAAGTCTAACTCTCTGCAGTAGCTTCCCAGGGCTGCCATAAGGAAGTACCACAAGCTGGGGCTGAAAACCACAGCAATGTATGCCCTCTTCAGGAGACCAAAAGTCCACAGTCAAGGTGTCGGCAGGGTTGGTTCCTTCCGGAGGCTCCAGGGAGAATCTGCTCCATGCCTCTCTCCTAGCTTCTGGTGGGCACTGTCTATACTTGGGTGTCCTTGGCTTGTAGCTGTATCATTCTCTAAAGGAGATAATAGAGGGAGCAGATGTGGCTCAAGTGGTTGAATGCCCACCTCCCACAGGGGAGGTCCCGGGTTCAGTTCCCAGTGCCTCCTGAAAAAAACAAAAACAAACAACAAGGAAAACAAATGAAAAACCGAACTCAGGGAAGCTAATGTGGCTCAGTCATTGAGCACCGGCTTCCCACATACGAAGTCCCTAAAAACAAAAAAATAGAAAGCAATAATAGAGATCAGTCCGACATGGTACAGCCAATAAATGCTTGTGCTGGTGGGCATGATCACTAATACGAAGAAATGTCATAAGGTGGCCTGTGGAGGACTTGGGGGCAGGCGGTGAGAGTTTTCAGACAGTCGAAGGATTGGTGGGGGAAACAGCATAAGACAGAACTTGGGAGAGGAATAATGAAGCTGGCATTCCTTGAGAGCATACAATGTATCATGTGTAATAATTCATTTAGTCCTCAAAGCAACCCTATAGGGTGGGTACCGTCATCATTCCTGCTTTACAGATGAGGAAACTGAGGCACGGATCGATGCGGTAGCTTGTCCGCGGTTGTGCAAGTGGTAAAGCCAGGATGTGAAACCATTCTGTTTGCTCTGCTCTAGTGTCTCTGTAGATCAATGGCTTCTCCTGGTTTTAAGAGCTCAGAGCTTCCTCTGGAAGCCAAAAGCTCTGACATTTGGGTGTTTGCTCCACAGCAGGAAGTCCGCTGTCAAAGCATTTCTGTGGGGTTCCTGGCAATAGAAGCAGGGTGGATCTTCTATAGGACAGGCAGTGCCCAAAGCTCTCAGAGCTAAAGCCTGATTTCCTCTTGTTGTCTTTCAGCTCACAGCCCCGCACTTCCCCGTGGTGGTCAAGCTGGGACATGCCCACGCTGGAATGGGAAAGGTATGAGAAACGACCCCCACATTGCCCGCTCCTCTCTCCCTCCACCCCTTGGCCACCCCACCCTCAGCCAGCCACCCAAACAGAGTGTCAGGGAGTCCATGAGGCCCCTCCCTCCCTCTCCCCAAGCCGCCTTACTCTGACCTCCCGCAGCATGGTGTGACTCTCCAGCTCACGTCCTCCTTGCCGAACACTGCCTGGATTTGTTAGCTCAGCGTCTCCTACGATGGTGGTTTAAGAGAATGGATGTAAAGCATTTCATAGAAGGTGCTGCATTTGTAAGGGGTGGTGGCTGTCATCTCCTTGGGTACCTGGTAAGGTCCTGTCTTACTCATCTCTTTGTTACCTGCAGGGCTAACACCTAGAAGGTGGCAAATACAAATGGCTCCATGGAGCAAGTCACTGGAGCCAGTTAGCCTCTGCCAAAGTAAATAATCCATTTCACATGGTCACGATGACACCCTGAGAAACTGTGTTGGTCAGACTCTTTCAGATGAAAGTGTACAAACCCAACTTAAAGCAGTTTAGGAGGAAAGCTATTCATTGTTTCAATCAATTCGGGAGCCTGGGATAGTTCTGATAGATTCAAGCAGGGCTTCCTCCAGGAGCCCAAATGATTTCATCAAGTTTGGTTTCTCTGCAAATCTCTTGTCTCTGTTCAAGTCTACTGGGCATTTTCTTCAGATAGTCAAATGGCTGTGGGCAGACAGCCCACCCTGGTCCCTAAGCTCAATGTCCCAAGGGAAGAAAGACCCTCACTCCTTCCGGCATCTCTGGATCTCATCCCTTGGACAGACCTTGATTGGCTTTGCTTTGGTTAAGGTGCCCATCCCCATAACCAGGGGATGTGGAGGCAGATTCAGCCTCACTCAAACCATGTGGGTCAGAGCCACACAGGAAAGAGCAATTCTGCTCCTAGATAAGGGGAGGGCAGGGGAGGGAGGACATGAGGGGCTACCATAGTCCACCTCTCAGGCCTCTGGCCCGCTTAGAACCGAATGAGAACATGTGGCTCTCAGGGCCAGCTGTCCCCATTAGAGGGATCTGTACCCAAAGCATGTGACCCCAGACAGTGGGTCCTTGGTAGAAAAGAACAGGAGCCAAACAACACAGGATGGTGTGGGAAACCCTTGCTTTGAGTGGGCCTGGCCCAGCCACAAATCGTAGTCCTGCACCTCGCGCCTCTACTCTTCCTACCCCATTACGCCTTCTGTATCCTCTCTGTCCCCTACCCCCCTTTCGGCAGCGCATAGTGGAAGGGGGCCGGTCAGGGCATGACCCACAGCTCTGACCCTTGTGTGAACAGTGCCTGGCACAAGGAGCCCAATTTGATGGTTGACTAGATGAATAAATGCATCTTTAGATACCACCTGTATTCAATTACCACAAATTACTGCAAACTGGGAGGCTTAAAACAACAGAAATGCATTCTCTCACAGTTCTGGAGGCCAAAAGTCTGCATTCAGTATCCCTGGGAGAAACCAAGGCTCCAGCCAGGCCACAAGCCCTCCAGAGGCTCTAGGGGAAGATCCCTCTTTGCCTCTTCCAGCTTCTGGTGGCTGCCAGCTTCCTTGCTTGTGGCTACATCACTCCAATCTTTGCTCCTCTGTGCATGTGACATCCATCCCTGACTGTCTCTAATAAGGACACTTGTGGTGGCATTTAGGACCAATCCAGATAAGCCAGGATAATCTCCCCATTTTGAAATCCTTAACTTACATCTGCAAAAAATCCTTTTTCCAAATAAGATAACATTTACAGGGTCCAGAGATTAGGACCTAAGATCTCTGGGGAGCTCTTCACCTACCACCCCACCCTGTATCCATTCCACATCCTCTCTTCCACTCCCTCCTCCACCCCCTGCCATCTCTCTCCAGCCCCTCCTTCCACTCCACTGACGTGGCCCTCAGAGAGGGACTCCAGGATCCCCCTCGCTGCTGATTCCACAGGTGCTTTGCTGTCCATATCTGATTCCACATCTAGCAGTTAAAGCTGCTGGCCACACCTGTCCTGAAACCTGAAACTCTTCCTCCAGTGGCCTCCAATTCCTGCCCCTCTCCTGGCTTTCAGGCTCATATAGACAACTACCGCCTCTACGTCTCCCTGGAGCCTCAAGCTCTAAACATCCCACGCGGTGCCCACCATCTTTCCTAACAAGCCACCGCCGCCTCCTCTTCCTCCTTCTGTGCCCTCCACCTGTGTGTCAGGAAACACTAGTTAATCACCTCAAAATAGAAACCTGGGAGTCATCTCCCCATCCCCGACACCCAAACGGCCAGCACATCTTGTCAGTTGTCTGTTGTTAATGTTACTCAACCCTGTCCTTTTCTCTCTGCCCACTGCCACCACCTTAGACAGCTATGGTAAGGGCAGAGCGTTCTCAAGAATTAAATTCTGCCTCTAAATCTGATGCTAATCCCAAGTAGGGAACAAAAAGAAGGAAGAACTTAAAGAGATGGATGTAATGCTTGGGGAGGACAGAGGAGTGTCTCTGAGGAATTCAGACCCAAAAGAGACTCCGAAAACGTGAAAGGGAGGGCACAGCTCCAAGGATTTAAAAAAACAATAAAAGGCACAATCTGGAATAAACCGAGACTTGCAAAAACGCTGAGTTCAAGGAAAAGAGTTTTTCTCCTCATGTTTGGAATGAGAAAACTAGCAGGACCAGCCTGGACATGCCGACTGAGCAGATGATGTCATGTTGGTGGCTGAGAAGGAGAAAAACAAAGCTGGTACCTCCTACTGTGCTGCTACCTTCTCTAGAGAAGTTAGATTGTCTGCCTGGAAACAAGTGAACTTTCCTAGGAGAAAATTGGTGAGGAGTCTTGTAATGAGCTCAAGTTGCTCAAAATCCACCTAGGACCCTGTATTAGTCAGGGTTCTCTCAGGAAACAGAATCAACAGGAGATACCTGTCAATAATATGAGATTTTATAACAGTCTCTCACATGACCATGGGGATGCACAAGTCCAGGTTCCACAGGCAGGCTGCAAACCAGGGGCTCCGATGAAAGTCCGATGAAAAGTCCTTGATGAGTTTCTGGGAGAAGTTGGCAACGACAAGCTGGGAAATTCTCTCTGAATGTTGAAATCACCTCCCCTTTTAAGGCATTTAACTGATTGGATAAAAGCGTCACCCATTGCTGATGCAATTGCTGATAGATGCAGATGTAATCAGCCATCCATGCAGTAAACTCACTGGTGATTGAAGTCCATAGATGCTCTTGTATTACAATTAGCCCAGTGCTTGCTGGACCAAACACCTGGACACAATTACCTGGCCGAGTTGGCACGTTAGCCTAACCATCACAGACCCTGAGGATGAAATTGCTGACCCATCCTCAAATAGAGTTTACTCCTTTTTGCACATACATTGATCTCTATGCTGAGAATCGGAGGCTGAAGAGGACTCAGTACCTGCCCTCGAGGAGTTGGGGAGAAAATCACACAGATGAATAAGTAGAATGTGATGCGGGGTTTTTGATAGAAGACTGGGCAGAAAAGGTGGTGCACAAAGGAGAGTGCCTAGTTCTACCTGGAGATGGAAAGACCAGTGGTAGACTGCCTTCACGTGGCAATGGTGCCTCAGAGCCAGCCAGGCAGAAGAAACATGAGACCTCAGGGAAACTGCATGGCTTGCAGTGCCTGGAAATGTAAAGAATCGGAATAAGCAAGAAAGACTAGAAGGCGAGATGGACCAATGCCACTTGTATTAAAACAAAGAATAGATGCTGTCACAAGGTACAGAAATCAGAATATAGCGAAGCGCCATGCAGTTTGGGGGAGCCCTTAGAGAGGAGGAGATAGTCCTAGGGAACCGCATGAGTCCTTGAGAAGTCAATCAGGCTAGACCAATGCTTCTTACCTACATGCATTCTGTCCCCCTGGGAGCATGTGGCAATGTATGGAGACATTTTGGGTTGTTATACTTGGGGGACGGTTTATGCTCCTGGCATCTAGACAGCAGAGCCCCAGATGCTGCTAAGCATCCTACAAGCACAGGGCAGCGCCCACAACAAATTATTATACAGCCCAGAGTGTCCATAGTGTCAAGGTCGAAAAACTCTGCACTAAACTAACTTCATTTCCTCTGATGAAAGTTTTTCCAGACTAGAAACCAGAGGGTTATAATAGTGGTTATCATAGAGTACCTTTTTCAAACTGTGTTCCAAAGAATTATAATTTTCAGGATGCTAAAGGCTTCTTTGGTCTAATATGTTTGGAAAACTCTGTGCTAAAAACCTTTTAGTGAAGAATTTCTCAGTCATAAATTTGCTCATATACATTGTGGGGCACGGGGTGTGGTACAAAAACATGAGAGTATGCAGAATTTCCCAGACTGATTTGCCTTTGGAAATATTTAACCATTTTCTACTGAGATGCTTGTCTTGTATTACTTTGTAAAAACTCTTTGCATATTAAGAACATTAATCCTTTGTCACTTTGCAAGTGTTTTCTTCATTTGACAGTTACCTGTCCATTTGCTTATGTTAAAAAAATTCATTATGGAAGCGGGAGTGGCTCAGTCCATAGAGCCCCCATTTACCATATGGGAGGCCCCAGGTTCGCGTCCCGGGGCCTCCTTGTGAGGGCAGGCCGGCCCGCGCAGCCTAGTGGGCTGATGCAGCAAGCCCTCACAACAGGAAGCGGGTGTGGCTCAACCGATAGAGCCCCCGTTTACCATGTGTGAGGCCCCGGGTTCGCTTCCCGGGGCCTCCTTGTGAGGGCAGGCGGGCCCGTGCGGCGCGAGGGGCTGATGCAGCAGGACCTCACAGCAAGGGGAAGATAAGCAGACACGGAGAAGACACACAGCGAATGGACACAGCAAGCACAAGCAGCAAGGGGGGGATAAATAAATAAATAAATAAATCTTTTAAAAAAAAATCATTAACTGTTAAAAATTAAAAAGAATGTTTTAAGTAGTCAAATGTTTCCATCTTTGGGAGGCAGAGTGTTATAGCAGCTAAGGGTGTTGATTTGAATCCAGGTTATAGCACTGTTAGCTGTGAGACCTTGGGTAAGTTATTTAACCTGCCTGGCCTTATTTTCTTCTCATGTAAAATAAAGATAGTATCAACCTCATAAGTTTGTCATGAGGATTAAGAGATATTATACACAAAAAGTACGTATATAGCACAGTGCCTGGAATTCAGTGGGCCCTCAATAAATATTAGCTGTCATTATTATTAGAAATGTTCAGACCTGTTCTGGGACCCAAAATCTAACTGAAGTCAATAGGGAAGACGTGACAAACAGCATCAAATATCAAGGAGACTTTAATTCACTTGGCTACAAGTTCTGAATGACTCAGATGAATAATGGGGCTGCCAAAAGCTCTAATCCATAAATGCCCAATAAACAGCTGAAAATAGGCTCACCCTCATTAGTCATAGAGGAAAGGCAAATCCAAACCACAATGAGATGTCACTATATAACTGCCAGAATGGCTAAAATTTAAAAGATTGGTAATACTAAGTGTTGACAAGAGTATGGAGCAATTGGAAAGCACACACAGTTAGTGAACGTGTAAATTGATACAACCACTTTGGAATAGAGTTTGATATTATCTACTAAGCTGAAGGTATTCAGAAATTCTTCTTTTAGGTATACCCAGACTAAATCCACACATGTGTAAACCAAGCCATATGTTCATAATAGCAAAACCCAGGAACAACCCATGTGTCCATTAACAATATAATAGATTAATAAATTGTGACATATTCATACAATTAGAATATTTTCAGAAGTGAAAATGAGTGAATTACAGCTACAAACAACAGTGTGCATGAATCTCACAAACACAGCATTCAATGAAATAAATTCAGATACAAAAGAATTCCTATTATATGATTCCATTTATATAAAATACACAATCCAGGGGAAATACACCATAATGGGATACATGTTTAGATGATGAAACTTTTAAGAAAAGCAAGAAAGTTATTACCATAAACGTCAGAATAGAAGGTACCTATGGAGAGGAGGGAATGGGGCTTTTGAGATGAGGCTGGAATGCAGTTGCCTGGGTGTGGACAACATTCTATTTCTTGACTTGGGTGATAGATATGTAGATTTTGCTTTGCAATAGTTCATTGAGCAGTCATTTTGGTTTTTGCATTTCTCTATGTTGTATTTCAAAGTAAGAGACTTTTTTTGTTTGTTTGTTTTTTGTTTTGTTTGTTTGTTTTTTAGTGTGATACACTCTTAGGCTATGTTAATGAAAATATGACATCCAAAGCAAAGAAGGAGACAGCCTGCACTGTACTGGTCAGTCCACAGTTAGATTGTGTTCCATTCCAGTTAGGGGTGTTTGTGAGAAACATTGGTAAATTAATGTGTCCAGGGAAGAATGAATGGGACAGGAAAGAAAAGGGGCATGTGGCCTGGAAAGGCTAGGGTGAGTGTGACCAGCATGTTCAGAAACGTGGAGGATTGTCATGGGAAGATGGATTGAACTGACTCTATATAACATCTAGCAGGCAGATCTTGGACCATGCTTATGGGGAAATGGACGTCAGTTGTTTTTAAGAAGCATCTTTCTTTTGATCAGAGGTGAACATTAATGGAATGGTTTGGTAGGAAGTTCTCATCACTGGAGAGTCAGGGCAAAGATGAACACTTACCGGAGAGTTTCAGGAGAATTTAGGCATTGTGCCGGCTTCTTAGACTGAGATGTTTGAACCCTCTGAAACTGTGTGCAAATCTGTGTGTGTGTGTTTAAGTGTGGAGTAATATAAGCACTTTGAGGCGAAAGGGTCCACAGCTTCTTTCAGCTTCCCACAGGGGTCTCTGACACTCTTAGAGGTGAAGACACCCTGGAGACAACCCCAAGGTTATCTTCCAGTGATGAGATCCTGTGGTTTTAACCAATAGTATGAGCAGGCCATTGAAAGTCAAGTTGAAGGCCAATAGCAGGTGTAGAGTGGGCATAGAGCTTGTAGAATCTAGGCTTTCATTTTTTTGGTTTGAATCTGTACTTACCATTCACTAGTTGTGTGTCCTCGGGCAAGTGACCTCTGTGCCTCAATTTTCTCATCTCTAAAATGGTGCCAATCATCTCCCTCCTGGGGTTGCTGTGATGAAATTGCAAATCAACCCAGGCTTAGGACAGTGCCAGGCAAATGCTAATGAATGTGAGCTCTGAAAGTCCCCTAAAAATATAAGCTGTTTTATGATTATTTAACTGCTTATCTCAGCTGAAATGAGATAAGCAGTTGCTCATAATGTACAAAAAAGGGAGGGGAATTAAGTTCTGGGTAAATTATTAAAGTAAGGAAAACAGCCTTCCCGCATCCCCAGGAGAGGCCAAGATAACAAGCTAGCTAGCCCCACCCTGGGAGCCGCCGTCTCCGCCTTTCATAGATCACAGACTGTCAGCGCCGGGGAAAGCCAGAGGCCTAGCACCGCACTTAGAGGGCTCCCTAGAGGGGAAGGGTCTGCCCAAGGCCACACAGCAAGAGCAGCACAGACTAACCGAGCAAGAAGGGAAAGAAAGGCCTTTGAGTTTACTCCTCACCACCCACCCCTCACTTAGAGATAAGAACAATACTACCACTACTCTGCTAATAATTTTAAAAGCTCGTGCTTCTATAGAGCATGCTCTGAGCCAGCCACTGTCCTAAGAGCTTTGCATATATGTTCATTCATTTAATGCAATCCTCACTTGCAGCCCCATGAGGAAGGTACTATTGGGTCCCCCGTTTGACAGATGAGGAAACTGAGGAACAGGCAGGAAGTAGTGGAACTGGCTTAGACCCCAAGTGGTCTGACTATGGCACCCACACTCAGAGGGGTGGAGGGCATTGCCCTGGCCACAGGTTACTAAGTCCAAGCCCAGGTACCCCAACACTTGCCCCTGAGTGCCCAGGGCCTGTGGTCCTTCTGTTTAAGAGGAGCCTGGGGTGATGGGGTCAGGACTGAGGCACCCGTGCAGACAGCCCTGTCTGTTCTGGGGAGGCGAGGCAGCAGCTCTTAAAGATGACGTTTCCAGCATCCCAGGCATCTCACACACCCGTGCCGGGCCAGGGTTGCTGCTATCATCTCCAAGCGACCTGGACCCTGATGGCTCCTCTGAGGCTGACTCACTTAACCAGCTTTCCTGGCACCATCAGCTCTTTATGTGGGAGTAGGTGGCCCAATTACATGGTGATGAAGAGGGAGTGTTAGAGAATGAGCAAGTGGAGGAATGGAACCCAAGGGAAAGGTTAAGAAATCAAAAGTTTCTCTGCAACTGGGAGACTGCCAGAGAAGAGAGTCACTCTGTGTTTTATGTTCAGCAGAAGCCAAGTGAAGAGAGAGCAGGGGAGAGGCCAAGTGAAGAGAGAGCAGGGGAGAGGCACCAACCTGCAAGGTGTTCAGTGCAAGGGCCGACCAAAGGCCTCATCCCTACCACACGGTGAAGGAGAAACGGGGGACCCACACCAGCTCCACCCACCTCCCTCCCATCTCCTCTCCTGTACCCCCCACTCCCTATAGGTGGCTGCTGGCCTTGTTTACTCTCTGCTTCTCTTAAGCAAAATTGGCCCTTAGAATGGGATCTATTGGTCCTTTACACCTTAATGAAGATTTTAGGTGCTTGGTCTCTCTTTCAGAGCCTCTGAACTTAGGTTGTCCTCTACAGAAGGTAATAAAGATAGAGGAGGAGGATGATAGATATTAGATAGATAGATAGATAGATAGATAGATAGATAGATAGATAGATAGATAGATGATAGATGTGATAGAGATAGATGACAGGAGGAATAGAGAGAGAGAAAGTGAGGTGATAGAGAGAGAGAGAGGGTAGATTACACACACATGCATGCACACACACATATCCTATTAGGAATGCTAGAGATTTCCTTCTTCCTTTGGACACTAAAATACCGTGATTCTAAGCACAAACAGAAGCAAACTGAAAGAGTAATTCTATGACTCTGTCTAGTCTGATGTGTGTCGTGTTGACGGCTAAATCTTCTATTATGACTCATTTTTTCATGTGCAGGCTGGAGGTCCAGAGCTCTGCTGGTAGCACCTCCTCCACCAGCTCCCTCCTCCTTCTTGCACCTTCCCTAGTTCGCTGGAAAGAGCCTTGGCCTGGGTTCAGGAAACCTGGGTGCCCCTCCCAGCCCCGCATTCCCTGAGGCCAGCAGTACACATCTGGGCAGGTTTTAAACCATAAAATGCAATTTCCCCATATGCTGAATACGCATGGTGGCTTGGAAGAGCTAGTGAGTAAGAGTGTGTTGGGAATATGAAGCCCCACATGAATGCGAGGCATGGAGGGAAGCAAAGGATAGAGAATGGGCTTTTGATTTGCATATACCTGGTTCTGGTCTTGACCCTGCCACTTACTAGCATGGCAACTGCAATGGATTGAACTGTATCACCCCAAAAGAAGTCCTAACCCCAGTCCTGTGAATGGGGACTTGTTTGGAAATAGGGTGTTTGAAGACACTATTAGTAAGGTGAAGCGAAACTGTATTAGCATGGGCCAATCCAGCATGCCTCCTGTCTCTACAAGAAGAGGAAATATGGACACAGACCAAGTTTCAGGAGAGAAAGCCATGGGAAGATGGAGGAGACGGGGACGGATGCAGCTACCAGCTGGGCAATGCCTGGGATCGCCAGCAAACACCAGAACCTAGAAAAGGCACGGAAAGATTCTCTCCTACATGTTTCAAAAGGAGCGTGGCCCTGCCAGCACCTGATTTTGGACTTCTGGCCTCCAGAACCTTGAGACAATGCATTTATGTTGTTTTGAGCCACCCGGTTTGTGGTACTTTGTAACAGGGGCCCTAGGAAATGAACACAGTGACCTTGAGCAGATTTCTTAACTTCTCTGGGATAACTCAAAGCAAAATTGGGTGGAATGAGCAAAGGAAGACAGGGAGGGTACTAACAATTTCTGAGTGTCTGTGCCAGGGTTTGTGCCTTCAGTAGCTCCTTGAAACCTCAGAGGTACCCTGAGAGGTATTTCTTACCTCTGTTTAGCAGAGGTTTCAAGAGTTGACTTCCCCAAGGTAACAGGTAAGTGGCGGAAGCAGGATTCAAACCGAGGTCTCCTGGCCCCTGCAGCCCTTTTATTCCTGCTGCCAGGGACCCTCAGGGACACCCTGGTGGACTCATCTCTTCCCAGCACGGAGCCAACTTTCTTGATTCACAAAGACTTTCACGGGGCCCCATCCAAGAAACCTGTCAGTACCTCTGAGTCAAGCCCTGACCTTTTGAATAGGGACTGCTCTTGATCTTGGTGTTGACTGATCTCACACCAGGCCTGCGGCCAAGCCCGAAAACACTCATTGCAAGAGGGTGATAATAAAAGAATACCAGGCTGTGGCATGGTGTTGTAAAGCCAGCGTGCACCTACATCATCTGCAAGCCCCATTTTGTCAAGAGGGACGGAGGCACCACAGGTCCATAAGTTATCTGCTCCTATTGCTCTGACCACACAAGCCCTCGGAGAAAAGTAAAGAACATTGTTACATTTTTTAACTGAGAAGCAGGAAGCTTGGCTTGTTTCTTTCCCTGTTCTCCGGTGTGTTCTGTTTACCGAAGGTCAGCTAAGTCTTTCGCCTCAGGAGTTCCTGAGAAAGGGGCGGGGGGAGCTCATGTCACCTGGTTACTGGGGGGCGGGGGAGGCACTGCTTCTAATTTACCACACTTTCATCAGGTTCCTCGTTCTTTCAAAAAACATAAGTAACAAGCCCCAACATTAGACAGTCATATATAATTTACAAAGTGCACACACATTTATTATCCCATCTGAGGCTCCCAATGGCTCCCATTTTACAGAAGAGAGAAGCAGACATCAAGGAGGCGAAACGATCTACTCAGGGTCACCCGTTATGTGCTGTGAGCGCCACATGTTCTCTCCACTGATTCCGGCGCTCATGCCAGAGGAGGGAGCCCTGCAGAGAGTTCCGCCAGCCAATTGGAACCCAGCCTGTGCATTCATTGAGGCCTTCCTTGGTCAAACGGTGCAGGCCTGGTCCATTCTCCCCGTCAGTGGAGAGTGCCAGGGAGGCCCGCCTGCCTCACCGAGGCCGGTGGCACGGGACAACCTCCCAGGAAGCTTCCTGGAAATGAAACCAGCCACATCTCTGGCCTGTTGGAAATAACTCCACAGGGGCAGCTGGCAGTTCTGTGTTTGTGGGGGGAGGCCAGAGAAGGATGTAAACAGCATCTTTATTACTCTTTGGAGTACGTGTGTGGGTCGTTGTGAGTGTGTCAGTGTGTCTGTGTGTCCAGGTGTTTGAGGGCGGGATGTGCTCAGCCGTCTTAAACACAATTAGCAGCAGCCTCTTTGAAGACAAATGGGATACTGTGGGCAGATCTGGTACTCTTGCCTCGATTTCTGGCCTTCAACCCCAAGAAACCTCCATACAACCCCCACACCCACCAGGGCAGCGGCCAGAAGATGTGAGGGGAGCCGTGTGCTGGGACGGGGCGCTGCTCAGCCTTTTTCACGTCATGGCACCAGTAGAAAATGGCAGTGCCCATACAATTTGCAGGGCAGATAGAGGAGGCTGCTGGCCGCTGAAGAGACCCCCCGGGGGCTCCCAGGCACTCCAAGGGCTAATGGACACCCATTGGGATACCCTGGGTAATGGACCAAGGGGTGTGACCCCTGAAGTCAGACAGGCGAGCTCCTCCTCAGCCTTGCTACCCACAGTGTCATCTGTGGTTGGCATCACCCGGGAGCCTCTTAAAAATGCAGAATGCAGGCCTGTCCCAGGCCTACTGAATCAGAATCTGCATTTTAACTAGATGCCTGGGTAATTCGCACGCTGCTCTGCATGCCCGTTACTTTTAACCAGAGGACGCAAACTCAGATGCCCACAGGGCCCAGGTGGGAGTGTGATGACCCCGAGAGGCTCTGGCCACCTAGGAGGGCAGGCGCAGTGCGGCCAGTTAGAGCTGTGACAGACCATCTAGCCCAGGCCTGATCTTCTGATACTTGCATAAGATGCCAAGTCCCTAGATTTCCAATACAAACTGTCCTGATTTTAAAATAATAATTGGCATCGAATTTTAAAATAGTTTGAAACTCTAGGGAAGCAGGTGTGGCTCAATCGATAGAGCTCCCGTTTACCATATGGGAGGCCCCGGGTTTGCTTCCCGGGGCCTCCTTGTGAGGTCAGGCCAGCCCGCGCGGTGGGCTGATGCAGCAAGACCTCACAGCAAGGGTGAGATAAGCAGACACAGAGAAAACACACAACGAATGGACACAGCAAACACAAGCAGCAAGGGGGGGGAAAATAAATAAATAAATAAATCTTTAAAAAAAAAAAAAAAAAGAAACTCTATATAGGCCAAACACCTCTGCTGGCCACTGAACATCTTGGGGCACAGTTCGGTACCTCCAGCTTCAGGCTGAAGACCCCTTTTTGGCCTGGTGCTCCCTTTTTCAGGGGACCCGTGGACCCTTGTGGTTAAAGCCTCTGATTGTCCAAGGGCACTGAAGTTCAAATCTCAGCTCAGGGGCTTGCTAGGTATATAATCTGGGCCAAGTGCTTGACTTGGAGTCTGTTGTTTTTCATGTAAAATGGCCCTAATGAACCCTCCTTGTGGCTGTGGGGTGCCAAGAAGAGTGACTGAGAAAAAACACATGTAGATGCTCAGCAGATGCTGATTGGCTTCCTCCAGGACCTCAGTGCTTCTTAAGCTTTCATACGCAGGCAAACCACCTGGGGATCTTATTAAAATGCAAATTCCGGTTACCTGGGTCTGGGGTGGGGCCTGGGGTGCTGCATTTCTAACGTGCTCCGGGTTGATGTCCACGGTACTAGCCCATGACGTAGGTCAGGGGTCAGCAAACATTGCCTTTAAAGAGCCAGATGGTAAATATCACAAGGTTTGCCAGCCATATGGTTTCTGGGCGCAAACTCTGCCCCTGTAACGCGAAAGCAATCACACAATACGTAAATGGATGACTCTGGCTGCGTTCCAATGAGACTTCATTTATGTACCCTGAAAATTGAATTTCAGATGGTTTTCACGTGTCATGAAATCATGTTCTTCTTTTGGGTTTTTTTTCAACCATTGAAAAATATCAAAACTATTCTTAATTCGCAGGCCGCACAAAAGCAGGCGACAGGCTGGATTTGGCCCGCAGGCCATATTTTGTCGCCCCACCCCCACCCCCACTCAAGGTCACCTGCGACTCTGAACCTGGCCTGCCTCCCCTGCCAGATTGCAAGCTCAGCGGCTGCACAGGCTCTGGCTTCACCTCCCCTCCCAGCCTCTGCCTGGGCCCTGGGTAGCGGAAAGCCCTCCCCCTCCGCCTGGCACAATCAACAAGAGCCTGGGACGCTGAGGTGTTGCAGTTGAGGCTGACGCTTGTCTGGTGCCTCCCTTCCCCTGCATTCAATCTCACGGTCTTGTTGTAACTCTATAAACATGCAGTCAAAAGAATCAGTGACCCCGCGCTCAATAACAACAGAAGGACTTTTGATTTATTAAGGGGAAGAGCAAACCAAAGGAACCAGCAAACTGATAAGGAGGATCGTTAGGCGGTTCCCTAAACAGTCCATCAGCCCTCCTTGTCCCCGTCACCTCCCCACCAAGCCTTCCGGCCCCTGGCAGCTGGGGCAAGGACATCCTTTGGGCTCTAGGTCTCAACCTTCACAAGGATTGAGGGAGGGGCAAGGGCTTTTGAGAATTTGAGGCCAAGGGCTCTGATATTCAT
This sequence comes from Cabassous unicinctus, assembly GCA_029593785.1. Lineage (NCBI taxonomy): Eukaryota > Metazoa > Chordata > Mammalia > Cingulata > Chlamyphoridae > Cabassous > Cabassous unicinctus. The sequence continues at coordinate 15,722 of JAQZBX010016283.1, read as the reverse complement.
TCAACAAACATGTATGGATTTGGTGCCCAGCTGTTCTCAGTAACGGACTCAATAAATGTTCATTGAATATTTTGGCAAATATTTAATGACCATTTGTTATGTGCAAGCAATGGGCTAAACACTGCGATTGAGGACTCTTGGTTAAGATCCAGAGGTAAAGACATGTTTCCTGTATGCAGGGAGTTCACACACACACGACACAGACACATACCAGACTGCAGCCTAGAGCAGGAGTTAGCAAACTACTGCCCACAGGCCAAATTCAGCCAGTCACCTGGTTTTGTAAATAAAGTTTTATTGTAACACAATCATGCCCATTTGGGACTGTGTTACCTATGCCTGCTTTCACACTATAACACGAGAATTGAATAGTTGCGTATGGCCTGAAAACTTAAAATATTTACCATCTGGCTTTTCACAGGAAAAGTTGGCTGACCCCTGGTCTAATGCATTGCTTTTCCAAAAAATTTTCTAGCAAACAAGTAAAGCATTTTGCCTTGTCACCTGATAATATATATGATATGTATACTGAGATAACTTTCACAGAATATTTACGCTTACTATGTGCAAGGCATTCTGATATTTTGTGGTCTGGTCTATTTCATTTTTTTTTAATGCTGGCTGCAACCCATTAAATTGATTTGATGACCCAGTTCAAAGCCAGTTTTTAAATTACTGGTTTACTGGAAAGAAAAACATGTTCATTCATTCATTTATTCAAGAAATATTATTGAGTGATTTCTACATGCCAGGCACTCTTCTAGGCACTGGAAATGCAACATTGAACTCAATAAAGTCCCTGCCTTCATGGAACCCACACTGGGGGCGGGGAGGGGGACGGGCAGGGAATAGATGCTAAAAAACTGAAGAAATAGATCTATGGCATGTCAGGTGATGAAATAAGGAAACAAGAGAAGAGGAAGGGAGCATAATGGGGGTGTGATCAGGGAAAGGTGATGTGAGGAGGGAGGGCAAGAGTGAGCCATATGGGTATATGGAGGGAGAGCATGAAAGCAGAAGGATGAGCAGTTAGAGAAGCCTGAGGCAGGAGCCTTCAAATACTCAAGTTCAAGGAACAGGCTAATGGGGCTGGAGCACAGAGAGTTGGGGAGCGGTGGAGGAATATGCCAATAGATTTCCCTTAGCCCTCGGGGTTGCTGGGAGGCCCAGGTCGGTCATGTAGACAATTTTCTATACTCAGGGCAGAATGAAATGAATCGTAGAGTAGAAAGGCAAGCCAAGTTCTGAGAAGGGAGTCCAGATAAAGCTGAACTATGATGGGGTGGGGTGGGGGGGGACTGGACCTGTACTGATTTACTCATTTGTCCCAAAAGCACATGTTGTGAGTCTAAGCACTGTGCTGAGGCAGCAAACGTCCAAAGACAAATAAACACGGGCCCTCCTTCAAGGAGCCCCTTTCTAACGGGGATAGCAGTATCTCAGTTTGCCAGGGCTTCTAAGACAAATACCACACACTGGTTGGCTTAAGCATCATGAATTTATTGTCTCATGGTTTTGGAAGCTAGAAATTCAAAATTGAGGTCTCAGCAGGCCATGCTTTCTCCAGGAGTCCGTAGCATTCAGGAGTTGGCTTGCTGTGCTCCTAGAGGTTCCCTGGCTTGCACCTCTGCCTCCGTCACGTGGCTTCTCCTGGTTTCTCCTGTGTCTTTGTCTATGCTTCCGCCTTATAAGGCCTTCGGCCATATGGACTCAGGCCCATCCTCACTCAGCTTGGCCACACCGTAACTAATAATAACATACTCTAGGGTCCTATTTACAAATGGGTTCACACCCACGGGAGCGCGGATTAAGGCTTGAACGTCTTTAAGGGGGACATGATTCAATCCCCAACAGCACCCATGTAAGTAAATAATTAAAACGAAATGGAGGGAAACGTCAGGGGAAGTGGGTGCATTGGGTGCATCTTCTAGGGGTACCAGGTGACTCCCATAAGGTAGGAAACCTCAGCTGCATCTCAAAAGATCAGGAGACATAAGCCAGGGGGCTAAAGCCGAGAAAGGCAGGGAAGCAGGCAGAGCCACAACATAAGGTGCGTTTTATGCTGGACTTTATCGTCTAGGTAAGAGAGAGACACACTGGTGGGTTTTAAGCCAAGAACAGGCATGGTTGGATTTATATGGTAGAAAGAGCATCCTGGTGGCAGTGTGGAGAATAGAGGACGGGGGTGGGAGTAGATTAGAGGGTGGGGACCCATTAGGAAGAAACCGTAGCAGTTCACAGAAGAGATGACAAGGGTTTGAATGCAGGCACAGGGGCAGTGAGGAACGAGATAATGATGAATCGAGAGATGGAAAAGGCAGAACTGAACACTGAAGAAAGTGGAGAATATGCTGATTCCACTCACTGAAATGTGACAACTAGGAGAAGGAGAGGCTTAAAGGGGATGATAATGAGTCCAGTTTTTCACATTTTGAGTTTGAGGTACCTGTGTTTGCAGCTGCAAACCATTTACTGAGCTCTTACTATGTGCCAGGCCCTGTGCGCCATGCTTTATGTGCATTGTCTCATTTAATGGTCACCACAGCTCTAGGAGGTGGGTGATCTCAAACTCCCCATTTTACAGAAAGGAAAACTGAGGTTCCGAGAAGTGCAGTAAACGTGAATGATGATGATACCTACCGTTGTATGCACATGCCGTTTTGAACAGAGCGTGGCACATGGTGGCTACTCAGAAAGTGACAGTATCGCTAATTATCATCATCTTCTCCCCATCGTGGGAAGGAAACATGGGCCAAGCTTGCAGAGGAGGAGAAGCGGTCATACGTGGGAGCCCGGCGTTTATAGAGATGCCATAGGGTGTGTGTGTGTGTGTGTGTGTGTGTGCATGTGTGTGTGTGTGTGTGTGTGTGTGTGTTGCCAGACCCACACTCAGTCTGCTGCTGCTTTTGGCTCTCTACTTAGGCAGCTCAAATGCCTCTTGATCTCACCCCCACTCCAGCCCATAATTATTTCATTTTTAAAATTTTCTTCTCACAAAGTTAATCACAGTCCATTTGCATTTGTTCTGTTCTTTGAGAGAAATTACATTGTAAGCCGCGCAATCCGAGTAGATTTCTTTCTCATGGAGAGAAGGGGAACTTTGTTTACTCTTTTAGGATAGCTTCTCTTGCCTGATCCAGTGCCAAGTAAACAAAGCTGCTATTCATTTCAGAATCTCCTCCATCTCTATTGTGCCCAGTCATTTTATCAGCAGAGTCTCTTGGGCTGTCTCTCCGAGAGCCTGGAACAGCACATAAGAATGTTCTAAAAGTGAGTGCTGTGGAAATAGAATCCGTTCAAGGAGGCCACAGAGAGCAAGGCCATTGCTCTTTTGGCGAGTGCAGGAGCAAATGTTATGTTTAAAGTCGTGGAAGACGCTGATTGCTCAGATGTGGTCTCAGCAGAAAGCATCAGCCAGCCCGTCCCTAGAACGTGATTCTCAGCCAGTTGCTGAGACAGCTGCAGGGAAACTCAGACCCAGGCCACCACCTTTCCAAAGACCCCGTCCTCTCGCCTGGGGACTCCCACCCCAGGATGACGTGTCTTCTGTGGACCTGCTCCTCTAGCTACCACCGCCTTCCCCCAATATCGAAACTTACCCTGCCTGATGTTGAGTGAAGTAAGCCAGACACAAAAGGACAAATGTTGTGTGATTTCTCTTATATGAAATGCCTAGAAGAAGCAGAGAGAGAGAGAGAGTGGTGATAAAAAAGTTTGGATAATGGATGGTGGTATTGGTAGCACAATATTGTGAACGTAATTAATATCATTGAATTATACACGTGATAGTGGTTGGAATGGGAAATTTTGTGTGGTATATATGTTACCACAATAAAAAAAGTTTTTTTAAATTAAGCTATCTGTGTCCCCTTCACAGACTCATAAATATCAGGGTTGAAGACTTCCAAAGGTATGGAGTCCAACCTTCCAGCCTCTTATGGATAGAACTGTGCCCCCTGCAAAGACACGTTCAAGTCCAAACCTGGTCCTGTGAATGAGACCTTGTCTGGAAATAGGATCTTTGAAGGTGTTATTAGTTAAGGTGAGGCCAAACTGGATTACGGTGGGTCCTAATCCGATATGACTGTGGCCCTTAGAAAGGGACAGACAGAAGATAGCCATGTGACAGAGGCAGAGATTGAATTATGCCTCTAGCCAAAGATCACCATGGATTGCTGGCAGGTCACCTCCAGGACCCTACAGATTTCAGAGGGAGCGCGGCCCCGCCCACACTTTAAGACGTCTAGCCTCCGGAGCTGGGACGACACATGGCTGTGGTTTGGGGCCTGCCTTGTTAGAGTAGCCCTAGGAATCTAAGATACATCCAGCGCTTCCTCATTAGTGACCTGGCCTTGCTCTCTGGACTCTGAGCCCTCTGTTCAATGGCCAGTACAAAAGCACAATACATAAAACAGATCCAAGTAGAACTTCTGTGGGTCAAGGGAGGAGATCTAGAATCCCAGCCAAGTGGTCTCCCTTGCACAGGTCCTTCCCTCCAAATACAGGGTCCCAAGGCTTCTCCAAGGTACCACAGGACTCCCAGGAGTCCAGTTTGAAAACCATTCCCTTAGGTCAGTGGGGTACCTAGGTACCACGACCAGCATCCATTTATTCATTTATTCATTCAGCAAATAGTTACTAAACACCTACTATGTGCAAGGAGCAAGGGATACAGTAGTGATTTTCACAGACATGTCCCTGCTGTCATGGAGCTTATCTTTTTGTGGGGGATATAGGCAACCACAGGATCATTTCAGACGGTGATGCACGTGAGAAAGAGCACAAGACAGGGCAATGTATGAGAATATTACAGAGTATAAGAGAGCTTCTTGCAGATTAGGTTATCAGGAGAGGCCTCTCCTAAGAGATGACAGACTGAGCAGAGATCATTTGGAGCTGGCCATGTGACTGTCTGCCAAAAGAGCCGTCCTGGCAGGTGGGATAGCAAGGGCAAAGGCCCTGAGGCAGGATTGAGCTTGGCACATTCTCAGAGAGAGTGAGGGGGTGACTGGTAGGAGATGAGGTCAGAGAGAGAGGCAGCGCGAATGCACAATGGTCCTTTGTGGATGCATGTTTATGAAACACTTTAGAGGGCATTGATTTAGTTCAGATATTCCTGGCACCCACCATTGACGGTGATTTTGTTCCCTGCTGAAATAATGAAATTTGGACACATTCCTTCCTCATGAAGGAAAAAGCCAGGAATCCTGACTATTAGAAAATCCCTTGCCTCCCATCCAGCTTTTCCTCCCCAGCTTTTCCCTTCCAGCTGCATCCCACGGGACAGAGTGATCTGCTCCCTTGCAGGGGCTTCAGTTTATTTTTCTAACAAGTGGACTGGCTGATGTCAACACTCTTCTTTCAAGTAAAATCCTACACTGCACTTAAAATCATCACCGAGGTAAAAGTAGTATTTTATCAGTGGTAATTTTATGCTATAAGTTTTAATTTATGACATTTATTATCAAATCCATCAAGGGAACCATGAGGCTCTTTTGACAAAGTACGTCTTCTGTCAGCCTCAGCACCCAGCCTACCTTCATATTCGTGTCGGGAGGGTGTGGTTCTGAGACAATCGCCAGGTTTTAGCAGATTGCCCTGCCATCCCAGGTCACTCTCCAAATAAGCCAAGTGGAGAGAGAGGCCTAACTCTGAAGATTACAGAAAAAGAATCACTAGGTAATTACTAAGTAATTCTTTTAAAGCTTTTGGATGCTTTAAAATCAAGCTTTTAAATATTTTAACAAGAAGACAATCAAATATTTGTGCCACACTTCAAGTTCCTCTATGGTACACTGAAAACCAGTCAGTTTAAGCTATCTTCCAGCCAGTGGTTTTCTGGCAAACCGGCTCACTGAGGAAAAAGAGCCCTAATTTGTTCTGTTTGCCAACCTCTATGGTGTAAATACTCCCACTGCGGACAACTGGCTCACAAAATTCCTAAATATTTCACAGTTGACTCCCACAGGCCAGTATGAGCCAGCTGCAGGGTACCACTGCTTCTAGTCCTCATACACGGTTGGCAGTTTGTAATGTCCTTGTAAGTTACCTATTTTGTTATTTATCCAATGCTTTTAGAACAATTCACATTCTTTCTCACTTCATTAATTGACTTTTAAAATGAATCTTTATATCACTACCATAAATTATGAGTCTTATGGGCCAGATAACTTTTCCTAAATCACATTGAAATGACTTTAAACTGTTAACATTGAAAATGTCGCTTTGTGTACTCCTTTTAAATCATCCTGCAAACCACAGGAGTCACGTATGCCACACCGTGGGTCCCAGGTAGAGAGCACTCCTGGTGCTGAACACACTTGGAGCAAGTCTTGGTCCTTGGCTGGCGGGTAGCCCTGAGCAAGTCACCTCCCCCTCTCTACGTGCCAGTCTCCTCATCTGCAAAATGGGAGGGTTGACCAGAGGGCCACTCAGGTCTTTTCACATTCTGAGGGTCTGAGTTGTTAATCTATAAATGTGGAGTGAGTGGACGTAGCATACCTGGGACTGAATTCTCAACACCCTGCCCTCACGCCTCCTTCCTAAGCCTCCCTGCCACCCTGTTATCCCTCTTTCCTTACGGTAAGGTAAATCTACCTGAGAGAAACCTGTACAACTCCCAACCCCAAAATTAAAATTTTAAATTAGAAAAAATACAAAAACAGTACAATGTTCTGACCCTTTAACTTTGGTGACATGAGCAGTACCCTGTCGTTCTGCTAAAGTAAGATTTTGTTTGCTAAGGAGTCAAATTCCAATCCACACACACACACACAAATCTATTATTTTTGAAAAACATTAAAATGGCCTTTAATTGCCTAATATTTTACAGGGCAGACAGACAGACAAGAAGTCTACCCATCCCCTGTCGGGACCCCCATGCTCAGCACCCTCCTCCCTGTCTGTCTTTTGGCGACAGACAAACACCTCCCAAGTTTTCCAGGAAAGTCAGCAGGTTTCCAGAGCCTCCCTAAAAAGGCAGTATGTGCAGGGAGGGTGGTTAGACCGTGTTTCACTGACCTCGGAAGCCGCACATGAGCAAGATTAGGCATGGCCATTGCCTCACCTGGCACGCCCTTGAGCGGCATTTACTGAAAACGCTTTCTAGAGGCCTGAGGGGAGAGGCCTCCATCCAATAAACATAAGCCCCTGGAGCCAGAAAATTTAAGAAAACAGCTTGAGTTCTATTTTGGATGATTTAGGATGCTAGTGCATATTGGACTTTACAAAATCTCTAGATACCTTACCCATGAAGGTCCTTAAAATTAATGACAAGCAGCTAACTTTTGAGGAGTGTTTGCTTTGTGCCAGGCACTGTTCAAATCATATGATATGTTTTATTTCACCAAGACATCACAGTAACTTTATGTGGCATGTACTAATATGAACTCCATTTTAAAGATGAGAAAAATGAGATTTTAAAGAGGTTAAGAAATTTCCCAAAGTCACACAGCTAGTAAATAGTGAAGCCTAACACCCAAACCCATGATCAAAGCAATACATTCCATTTGTGTAACATTTCGTATCTTTTAAAACGCTTATGCATGTAATAATAGCCATCACTTAGGAGAGACAGATAGATGCTAGATCGCTAGATAAAAATAGATAGATAAAGATAGATGAGAGAGAGACAGACAGACAGATATAGATTGAGAGTGAGAGAATTTCTAATGCTCCCAACCCTGTGAGTTGTATAAATATTATCATCTCCATTTAATACATGAGAAAACTGAGCCCGAAAAAGAATTTGCTCCAGGTCACAGTGTTCATAAGTGCCTTAGCCAGGATTTGAACCTAGATCAGCCTGACATCCACCAGGATCCCATAAGCAGAGGAGCTTCCCCAAAGCTGCAAGGATCTGACTGTGGTTTTGTCCTTGAAACCCCAGCCTTGTCCTTCCCATGGAGAGCTTTAATCCTCCAGACGACTTCATGTAGCTGTAACTGTGTAGCTCCCTCTAGAACTGGGACTGATCCCAGCTCCTTCTGGAACTGGCCCCCATCCGCATTAGCAAGTTCAAACACACACACACACACACAATGGCTATGACTCTGGCCCAAACCAGGATCTACGAGAGGATAAAGAGAGGGGCCAGGAACCCCTGTCCACAAGGGGTTTAACAAACCTCCTCTTTTGTGGGCCTCATCACCTTGAGCAAATGGAGAAGTAGAAGCAGCAGGAACCTGAGCTCAGACAATTTTTCCACTACCTGGCTGTGTGACCTCAGGCCAGAGACATGCCATCTCTGAGCCTCCTTTGCCTCATCTGTGCTGTGGGGATGATAATCCCTACCTCTATGACTTCGAGATCAGTTCCCACTCTCCACTTAAGCCATCCTTTCCCCTGGTGGCATGGACCACACCAGCTCCACACATGAAATTATGCCCCAATTTTATTATATTTTTAATCAAAAGTGCTGCGGCCCAACACCCATAACACACCTCTTTCCTCCTATGTTAAGAACCAATTGAGTAATGGACACAGAAGTGAGACTTTGGAGAAAACTGTTTCTGCAAGCTCCACCGGGGGGGGGGCGGGGGAAGGCAGGAATCTTGTCTCGTTTTGCTTCTGCATTCTACTTTGGTCATTGAAAACAGTACCTGGTTTATAGTAGTCACTTGATAAATATTTGTCCAATGAATGAGTGTTCTCTCTCAACCTTCTGTCACACCTGCCCTTGGATCAGTTCAGCCATAGGTTTTTTCCTGTCCTGAACCAAGACTACTGAGCACCACTGGAGAAAAGCCACATCACTCAACTGATGTTACTAGAGCTACCTTGTCACCAAGCTCAGCTGGGCCCTGGCGGATCTCAGCAAAGCTTTTACATGCCGCTTGTCAGCTGCCTTTCCCATCACCCAGAACTTCACTGCTCTCCTCAATCCCCACACCCTTCCCCACCCTCCCCCCAAAACAGACCTGTCCCCCAGTCTCAGAGCTCACGGATGCGGGCAGACATAAACTCCGTCGCCTTCTGCACGCACACACACATTTTCCTATACCATCATGTACCCTCACTTCCTTCTTTCCACTCTCAGTGTGTCATTTCTCCTGTTCAGATGGAATTTCCCTCTGAGCTCTGGGTCTCATTCCACCCACGTGCTCTGGGAGTTTGCTACCTGTCTTTTCCTTCTCACACCTGGTTTCAATGCTACTTCTCTTCCTGTATCTTGTCAACATTTCAAGATGTTCAAGTCTCACCTATAGTTAAAATAAATAAGTCTCACCAAACCCGTGTGCCTCTCCTACCTTTTTAAAAGGCCAGATATCCTGAAAGAAGAGCCCACAGTTGCTGGCTCCACTTCCTCACCTTCCACTCACTCTCCAGCTCCCTAAATCAGCTCCTACCACTCCCTAAAACTTTTTCAGGCAAAGCTCATTCACGAGCTCCAGGTAGACCAATATATTTGTTGCTCTTGACCCATCTGCCGACACGTGGTCTCACCTTGTCTTCTGGGTACCCCTCTCTCCTGCCTTCATCCTTTCTCGCTAGCCAGACTTTCTTTGCCATCTCTGCAGGCTCCCCTTGGGCCCTCTCCTGGAACGTGTGTCCTAGCTTCTGACTTGTCCCTCTCTCCTCACTGTAATTAGATTCCTTAGCCCTGCACTGTCCAAGCTGGTAGCCACTGGCCATGTGTGGCTACTGAGCATTTGCCACGTGGCTGAACCAAATTGCGACATGCTATGGATATAAAATATACCCTGGACTTCCAAGGGTACAAAGAAGAGAACATAAAATATCTCAAAAATTTGTTTATAAATAGATTACATGTTGATATTTTTATACATTGGGTTAAATAAAATATAGTGTTAAAATTAATTTCACCTGTTTCTTTTTACTTTTTAAATGTGGCTACTAGAAAATTTTAAATTATGCATGTGGCTCTCATTATAGTTTTAGTGGACCGCTGCCTTCGACAATCCCATCCACTCCCATGGTTTCCACAACCATCTGTGTCACCGTGATGCCCATGGCAACTCAGGATAGCAATCTGGAGTGCGGGTGCGCCTGCTGCCTGGGTTTGAGCTACGGCTCTACCACCCACTGGCTGAGCGGCCTCGGGCAAATGGCTTAGAGCACGGCCTGACTGGATGGCCCTCGCCAAGGGTCAGCCGTTATTACAGAGAGTAGTTACAGCCCCGGCTCTGAAGCCAGACCGCTGAGTGGGCACCTTCTCCTCTGCTCACCAGCTCTTCGACCCTGAAGACACGACCTGGCCCCCACCAGCCTCTGTTTCCTCATCCGTAACATGGTAGGACTCCCAACCTGACGGCTCCGGCCATGGCGGCCCTGGCTGAGCACTCAGCAGACAGTATCATTGTTTGGCTCACAGCCTCCAGTGACTGGAGATTCCACCTCCTGCACTTCATGCATTTCCCTCCCTTCTCTCTTCCCGCTGCTCCTGCCCCTGCATCACTTCTTGTCTAAAATGGCTGCAACCGATGCCTGAATCATTGCTCAGATCCCGCAGGCCCTTCCCGTCCACTTTACACACTGCGGCTGCCCAAGCGAGGGTCCGGAAGCCCAGAACTGGCTGCATCACTCCCCTGCCGCCGTGGGCGAAACGTGAGCCACAGGGACACACCAACCCCTCCAGGGTCGCCTGTCAGCACAGCCCTCCTCACGTCCAGTGCGCTGGCCACGCCAAGCCACTCGTCCCCAGACACGCCAGGCTCTTCCAAGCTTCACCGCCTCTTTCGTCATCCCTGCTTAACCTCCCAAGGGTGTCCCACACCCGTGTCAGCCTCATCAACACCAGACTCAGCTCAGCTTGAGGAGTTTCCTGAACTTCTCCCTCTCACCCGCGCCCCCCACACTCTGTGCCCACTCTGTGAGCCATTAGCACACTTTCAATCTGACATGCCTGCTTCCCCTTGGGAGTAATGATAATGCCCAGTCTATTGAAGGCATGCTGCGTGCCAGGCCCTGCCCTGGGGCCTTCATGTGGGTTCACTCCCTTAATCCTCTTACCTCCTGCCTATACCCTGGGGTACCAATAGTCTCCATTTTACAGTTGAGGGAGCTGGAGCCTAAAGAGGCTGAGTAGCCCACCCTGGCAGTAAGTGAGCCAGAATTCAAAGCCAGGTGGTCTGGCTTCAGAGACCACACTCTTGGCCTCAATTGACGTCTATCACCTAAACCTGCACGGTTGACTTTTTTTCTTTTAGAACAAATAACCCTTCCCCATTCTTTTTTTTTTTTTTCAAAACAGCTTTATTGAGATATAATTCACATACCATGCAATTCACCCATTCAAAGTGTGCAATTCAATGGCTTTTAGTCTATTCACAAATAGTATTAGAACATTTTCATCACCTCAAGAAGAAACCTCCTGTAGGCTTTATCTATCACCCCATCATCTCCCCACTCCCCTACCCCAGCCCCTGGCAACCATTAATCTACTTTTTATCTCTATAGATTTTCTTGTTCTGGATTTTCATAAGGGTGGAATCATATAGTATGTGATCTTTTGAGCCGGCTTCTTTCATTCAGCATGTTTTCAAGGTTCATCCATGTTGCAGCGCAGAATCCTATCCCATTGTATGGAGATGCTATGCATGGTTGATTTTTTAATCCGAGAGTTCAGAGAGGGCAAGTTACTAGCTCAAGGTCACCCTGTGAGGTACTATCCCAAACAGATGGGGGTCCTTACCTCCTGGTTCTAAATGTTCTTTTTCTTGTTTTGGTGGGTCTTAGTCCCTCCCATGAAAGCCCAGGCTGATGCCCAGACAAAGCTCGCCTGCAGACATGGCCCAAAGCGATGAACTGTGGTGGAAACAAGAAGCAGTGCTTAGCGAGCATCTGCTGTTTGCTTGGCTTGGTCTGTTTTCATTACAAACAATCTGGAACTCCCCCTGGGAGCCACTGACCCTTCCTTTATTCTCCTGTTGGGCAGAAAAGGGAGTAGGGTGGAGCAGCTTAGCCAAGAAGTGCTGACAGGAACGGGGAGCAGAGCCGGTCAAGGCCAGGGGGACAAGGGGGAGCCATAGCAGAGACCTGGCCCTGACGAGCTTTCTGTCAGGGCTTGTCACTCAGGGAGGCAATCATTTCACGGGTGAGTAATGTCCCTCAAAGCCAACCAAGACAGCCTGAAGGTCGACTTCTCACACCCCAAGGGGAAGATTTACCAAGGATCACTTTGGGCAAGGAAAAAGCCAAACTTAATGAGCTCTGTGAGGAGCCTGCTGCCAGACAAAGCCAGGGGGTCAGGGGAGAAAGGTGGGAAAGCAGGGAGGGAGGTTCCAGTCTGGCCAGGGGACTCTTGGGCAGCTTTTATAAAACCACTGATAATGATGCTATTTGCTATTCATTGTCAGGGTCCCTTGTGAGGAGCCACTGAATAAATGCCTTTCAGAATTGTGTTAGGGAAAAACCATTGTCTCCTCCACAGAACTGGGGTGCTCCCCTTGTCAGCTAACAGTCATTGAATCTCTGGTTGGAAGAAGTATTAAAGGTCACCTACCCACCTCATGCTTGACCTCCCTCTTACAATATGCTTTTCAACCACTCATCCATATTGCCAGCTCTGTCCTAGGTGTTGAAGTATAGAGGGGAGCCCAGCTTGAAGCTCACACTCTAAATGGGGAAATAGAAAATAAATGTTAAGCGTGCAATATGATTTCAGAGATGAGAAGCATTGTAGACTGGAACCTCTTGATGAGAGACGGAGTGGTAGGGAGGAGGTTGCACTCAAGACTGGGTGGAAAGGGCAGGCCCTGCCATGGAGGTGACATTGGAGCTGAGGCTTGGATGACAAGAAGTGATCAGCGTTGGGCAATCTGGGCCGTGTGTTCCAGGCAGAGGGAGCTGGAAGTGCAGTGGAAGTGCTTGAAGGCCCGGGGGTAGATAAGAGCTCCTTGGCTTGAAAGAATGGAAAGGAGGCCAATGTAGGTAGAGGGCACTGGGTGAGAAAGTGGATCAAGGAGAGCCTCGAAGGCGAGTGGGTCAGGAGCGTGGGTTTTATTTTTCATGTTTTTAATTTTAATAGACTATTTTTTAGAGCCATCTTAGGTTTATAGAAAAAACATGCATAGGGTGCAAAGAGTTCTCCTATAGCCCCAATCACCAGCCCCCACACACAGTTTCTCCTATTAACATTTTGCATTAGCATGCTCTGTTTGTTATAATTGATGAACCAGTGTTGATGTATTATTATTAACTAACATCCACCATTCACGTTAGGATTCATTCTTCGTGCTGTACAGTTCTATGGGTTTTGACAAATGCATATTGGCATGTATCCATTGCCCTAAAAATGCCCTGTGCTCCACCTATTCATTCCCCCGCCTCCCTGAACCACTGGCAACTGATTTTTTTTATTGTCTCTAGAGTTTTGCCTTTTCCAGAATATCCTATAGTTGGAATCCTTTCTTTCGCAGCCTTTTCAGACTGGCTTCTTTCACTTAGCAATATGCCTTTAAGTAAGGTTCCTCCATGTCTTTTCATGGCTTGATAGCCCATTTCTTTTTAGCACTGAACAACACTCCATTATTTGGGTGTAGCACACTTTGTTTATCCATTTATCTACTGAAGGACATCTTGGTTGCTTCCAGTTTGGGCAATTATGAGTAAAGCTCATAATTATAAGCATTCATGTACAGGCATACCTCATTTTATTGTGCTTTGCTTTATTGCACCTCATTTTATTTGCTTTGCATTTTTTACAAATTGAAGGTTTGTAGCAACCCTGCCTCCAGCAAGTCTATTGGCACCATTTTTCCAACAGCACGTGCTCACTTCGTGACTCTGTGTCACATCTTAATTAAGGTATATATGTTATTTTTTTAGACATAATGCCATTGCGCACTTAGTAGACTACAGTATAGTGTAAACATAACTTTAATATGCACTGGAAAACTAAAAAATTCATGTGACTTGCTTTATCGCGATATTCACTTGATTGCAGTGGTCTAGAACCAAACCCGCAATATCTCTGAGGTATATCTGTACAGGTTTTTGTGTGGACATAAGTTTTCAGTTCATATGGGTAAATACCCAGGAGTGCAATTGCTGGATCATATAGTAAGCCTACAGTTAGCTTTGTAAGAAACTGCCAGACTGTCTTCTAAATTAACTGTACCATTTTGCCTTCCCACCAGCAACAAAAGAGAGTTCCTGTGGCTCCACATCCTTGCCAGCATTCGGTGTTGTCAGTGTTTAGAATTTTAGCCCTTTTAATAGTAGTGTAGTAGTATGAAGAAGCCCTTGAATGCTTTTTTTAAAAAAATACATTTTTTTTAATATACTTTTTTACTTTTTTTTTAAAGATACTTAGACTGCATAAATGATACATAAAAAATACAGGGGATTCCCATAGGCCCTGCTCCCAACCCCTCCCACATTTTCTCACACTAACAACATCTTTTATTAGTATGGTACATTTGTTACAATTGATGAACACATTTTGGAGCATTGCCATTAAGCATGGATTATAGTTTACAGTGTAGTTTACACTCTCTCTCACACAATTTTGTAAGTTATGGCAAGATATATAATGGCTTGTATCTGTCATTGCAAAGTCATTCAGGACAATTCCCAAGTCTCAAAATGTCCCCGTATTACACCTGTTTTTCCCTCCCCCCACCCCCAAAACCTCCAGTGGCCACCACCTCCACATCAATGATAAAAGTTCTTCCATTGCTAGAATCACAACAAGTCTATAGTAGAATACCAGTAAGTCTACTCTAGTCCATCATTCATTCCCCAATCCTGAGGATTCTGGGATGGTGATGCTTATTCCACCTCTAATTGAGACGGGGCATAGATCCCATGGGGCAAACAGATAGGACTATCTTGGTTGCTGTTGCAGACTCTCTCTGTTCCTTGGGATGGGCATTGTCCATCATAACTCCTTGTTAGTTGTCCTGGGTGAGTCCAATGAACTGGAGAGTAGGTGTTGCAACTCTGTTGAGATTCAGGACCCAGCTGGCACATGGACAGCCAAAAGATTTAAGTCTCTTGGACATGTATCTATCAACTCTAGCACTAACCATAGGTTCAAATAGAAGGGGCAGAAGAGCCAAGTGTAGGGAAACTACAACTGAGTCCAACTCTGTCACACTGCGGAGCATAAATTCCCAAGTAGGGCCCACTGGCAGGACACCAAACTCCTGAGCTGTCTGCCCTGCCTGTAGTGCCTGGATGTCTCCACTATTTGAGGCAATATTTACTTTGGCAGTCAATGAGATCCTTCTGAGATATGCATAAGCATAACCTCTGGAATGACCTGTCGACTCACTTTGAAGTCTCTTAGCCATATAAACTCATTTGTTTTTACCCTTTCTCCCTTTTGGTCAAGGTCTTTTTCCAGTAACATTGTTAGTTGGTGCTTGTTAGTAATCTCTCAGTGCCAGGGAGGCTCATCCCCAAGAGTCATGCCCCACACTGGGGAGAAGTTATTGCTTTTATATGCTGAATTTGGCTTAGAGAGAGGCCACATTTGAGCAACAAGGAGGCTCTCAGGTGGTAACTTGAATGTTTTTAAGTAGAGATTTGCTATGATCAAATTTGTGTTTTTAAAAATCATTCTGGCTGCCATGTGGGGATAGAGCAGGGCACAAGTAGAAGCTGGGAAACTAGTTATAGGGATTTGCAATAACCTGGGCAAGAGAAGATGATGGCTTGGACTCAGATGACAGTGAAGCGATTGCTAGAAGAGATCGAAATCAGGACCTGTTTTGGATAAATCCTTCAGGACTTGCTGAGGCCTTTAACATCTGCCA